>WURT03008380.1:0-16558 GCA_009936505.3 Holothuria glaberrima
CCGGGGGGGGGGGGGATGGGGGGATATATCCCCCTCATGAAATTGGATGGGGGATACTGTACACTATAACCCCCCCCCCCCCCATGAAATCAACCAGGAGATCCGGAAATCAGAAAACTTTACCTTTTTCTAGGCTTTTTACAATAGGCCTATTTATTTTTTTAGGAAATACTTCTGACAGTTGTCATTATAGTGTCATCTTGCAAAACCTGGAAAGGGCCACTTCCAGTGATCTGGGGGTATATTTTTTTGGCAAAATTTTCTACACTCCGTGCCAACTAATCGTGGCGCTCCGCTTAGATAGTACCACTGACTATTTCCGGATATCAGAACAATTAAACTTTTCTAGATTTTTTTTATAATATGCCTATTTCTTTAGGAAATTCTTGTCATAATGTCATACTGCAAAGCCTGGAAAGGGCCATTTATGGTGATCGAGGGGTATATTTGACCAAAATTTTCTTTGTAAGTGCCGCGCCAACTGATGGTGGCAGGCCGCTTAGATAGTGTCACAGACAATATATTCTCCCCACTTTCAAACACGGATCCATGCCCATGATTGCTTACATATCACTATATTTTTGCAACAAGTGCAAATTTATTTACCATTAACACCACAGTACAGCCTTCCAAGGGGTCCAACACCCCCTTGATTCTTCACCTAAAGTTAAACCCATAAGAGCAAGCTTAAGTTCAATGAGGGACAATTCAAAGATGTCTCTTATGAAACTGGTTGAAGAAGGGATATCAACAGGAGTGGGTACTGTACAGTGGAATTAACCTGCACACATGGATCTCTCTACAAATATAACTTTTAACAGTTTTTGGACAACAGTCACATGCAAACCATAAGTTTTGAGGGCGGTAAATAGAGGCTTGCACATGAATATATGTAGGGTATTTGATGGTGTTCTTTGTGTAAATTGGAGGAGGGGCTAAAAGTAAACTTAGAAGGGGAGAATTCTACTGTCTTGGGTGAGATTAGAGAATCTTCAATAAGAGAATGTTATCATATAAAGGGAAATACCAACTGAACTTCTACTCTCTGAAACACAATTTGATGCCCTATATGGTCAATACTGTATTTTTAAGTATCTTGAAGATACTCAAACAATAAGCACCAAAACCACTGTCTTAAGCAAAATAATGACAAGCCCCTGAAAGTGGATTCTGCGCAACATATTTTGTTGTACTTGTCCAACTTAAAAGCTATTTTTACAATTTTTGAACAGCTAGGTGACTTCCATGATATTACATTACCCAAGCAAACACACTGAACATGAGGTGGTAAATGAACTCACACAAAAGTTTTATTAACAGTATAGCAACAGGTCAAATAAATGTAGAAACTACTGTTTAACACAGGTCTGTGTGATGCAGTGTCCAATACTGTAGTCCTTGATCTTCTTAGCAAAGAATGCACGGACCTTTGCTCAAACAAGTCTGTTATGAGAAGAACCAATGAGGGGGACACTAAGGTCAACAACTCTGATATATTGCTGCAAAAAGGTGATACATTACCCCGTTGTCAATCCTTATACTTAGCAATGACTGCAGGTGATACAATTAAAGGACTCAACAGTCAACTGAATACTGTACCAGGGAGTTGTTAGGATGGAGATACAACACACAAACTTGTCAGACAATATGTATTTGAAAACAGTTTAATTCTTTTCAGGCACCTCTATTTGACTGACAGATCTCTTTGTTCTATTGTTAAGTCTCTGTAGACTAAACCCTTTCAATTGTGATCCCCTCGGTTCTTTTCCAGGTAATCCCAATACAAAGACCATTGTATAAACATGCTTTGAAGTGAGGTGTGTTTCCACTGATGTCCAAGCTTTAATCAGGATTTTCTGTAAAACAACTAGCAACAAACATTTAAATAACATTTTTCAGTTGTGCCCCCACGATTTTAATGCATCATCTGCTGGAAACATTGTTCAAGTCTATACATTTCTCTCAAATTTTAGCAAATTTGCTCATCATTAGGAAACATATTTGAAAAGTTAGTTGAAAAAGAAATCTTTGCTGAATTTATATAAAGTGATGTTAAGTGTGACGAATAACGATGAAAGATAAAAATTTCACATTTTTGCAAGACGGCTGGCAACGAAAAGTTAACGAGTACAACGTGAGGGGTGTGTCTTCTCATTGTTATTTTGACAATGCATCACTCATCTAAGGTATTCTAGGCATTGAGATGAGAATTTTGAGGAGAAAAGCAAGATTACCGTCAGAAACGAACATTGCTTCAAACAGTCTATACAAAGTTGTACCTCCATCCTAACAACTCCCTGATTGTACCCTGCATTTTCCAGTAATAACTTCTCATTCTATTGTCTCCAACAAAATTGTTATTGTGTTGGCTGTGGAAGTTGTGATTTTCCAGGATGAACATGACAAAAACTATGAATCACCAGTCTACAATAGTGGCAGTTATGATAATGCCAGAACATTAAATTTACCAGGACACTAATTCAACTGCAACTGGAATCAACTGATGCAAACGCCACATACTGCATGGGCAGTATACTGTAACTGGACAGTAATATTTCATCAAAAAGTATGTATGATCCCTTTGGAAGAACTTTGACACTTTTAAACCAAACTTACATTTTAATAAGCACCCCCCAAGGAGTTTCTAAGAAGAAAAAGTATTCCTTGTCCGACCTTCACTCTTTCAGGCAACGCAGCCTTTATCTCGGCTAGGGGCTAATTGGAATTGGCCCAGATTTACCTTTGTGGGGGCTCTGAGCACAAACTAATGTGGGAGCCCCCTTCGACTAATATAATTCTCTAACCTACAACTTGTACAAGACTACAGAAGAGCAAGTCATGAGAAGAGGGTAAAGGACGTGCATGGTCACTTTCACCCCCCCCCCTCACCCCCACCCATTCGAAATGAACTCCATAGATTTCCTTCTTATGTAGTCTATAAAATGAAAATTGTCAAGGGCCTAACCACAGACGTCTGAATCTCAGAAAACAGGCTATCTACCACTTAGTACCACGGTAAAAGGCTAGCTATACCACTTAGTCACTAACTATGAAGCTATGATAATTTTGGTTTTTACATGTAAGTGATGCTCACTTGATTATCTTCATCCTGTTCTAATGATCCAAAAGCAAACACTTGAAATGGCCTATTCCAAGTCAATTAACTGCTGTACATTTTGCTGTCTTTTGCTGAATTGATAATCTGTATAAATCGCTGTGCACTATTCTACAGTACATTTCAATGTTATATACAACTGCAAAACACACACAATTGTTCGCCACTCAGGTTGTGCTGACATGAATATTCAACATTAAATATTCATATTCAGTACCATGTGACATACTAATGTATAATAATTTCCCCACATTTTGGGGACTTGTGAAAAGAAAACTGGACGAAGGTTTGCAGACTCTGTATAGGCTGTATACCTAGGGTGTGTTATGATTTCTGAGAGCGCCATCTTCTGGGAATCTGCTACTGAGTCTGCTTCACAGGCTAGTGGCGACTATACTGTAATATCCATTGCAATCATTAAACAGCAGAATAACGTCAAAGGCTGTTTTAAAAGCCTTAGAAAAATGACTAAAATGATCCCAAAATGATTTTCACCTAAAACCACTGACCACCCAATAATGAACAAACTTAATTTGTAGAAGCATTTTAAAGGTTCTAACAAATGGCTGAAACCCCCCCCCCCCCCTCATGATTTTTAACCATTAGTAAGAGTACAGTAGGATCAATTTAAATAAGTGTGGAAAGATGTTTAGCAATACTTTGTGAAGAACTTTTAAATAATACTCTAAAAAACAAAGTTAAAGCTGTTCCCCTCCAAATGATGCAGAATTTACAGGGGCAAACAGGAACTGACAATAATCCTCACCAGGACATTCTCTGCAAGAGGTGACAGAAGATTGAGCATGTAGCATTCCACTTCCATTCAGAATAATTGCAAATTCTGTTGCAAATCGTGTGAGTTCATCCTTTGCCATAATGTCCCATGTCTCTCCAAACATTTCATCAAGCTGGTGCATTTTTTGAGTTCTTACACACCCTCCGTGATTTCCCACACAGCAGAAGTTCATTGTCAAGTTCCCCAATGGAAGTCAAATTCAAATTTTTTTTGTGGCACACTGTGGCTCGCAAACCAACATAGAGTTCTTTCCTACAAAGATGATGAAGCTGTACTGCACAAATTTCTCTCCTGTATGCTCCATCCTCCAAAAGCCTTTTACAGTGCTAGAGAAGTGATAAGTTCCTCACTGACTCCATGGAGGTCAGCAGTTGTTTTCCAACTTTCGTGCTGGTCTTTTACAAAACGGTCTATGGGGGCATTCACTGTGACCTGATCCAACAATCCATTTGAAATGAGTTTTCCAGTAACATAGAACGTACCTTTCTCTTTCGTAACTTTGGCTACTAGTACAACCAATGCCTGGGATAAAAGGTCTGCAAGTTCCCCACACTCAATTCGTACCCCATTATGGTGCACCACAAAATGAAATTCTGTGGAATAACATTTAACAAGAATATATTCTTAAGAACATAAACTTTAAGTGATTAGTCGTTTTGAATCTGGAGATACCGTGTATGGTGTTGACAATGTTCTGACCAGCTGCGACCCGTCACATGGAATTTGACCATATGGGACATAGATAAAGCACAATGCATTCCAATTACAATAGGACCTTGTAAAATACAGTTAACTGGAGACATGACATACATGAGTATGTTAATATATGCAGTCTAATTCCTTCTGCCAAGAGAATAGGCCTCCACCAAAACTAAGAGGGAAATATCTACTCAATAAGGGCAATCCACATGCTACGTATGAGATCCCTCACAGTTATCATTCTTGAGATATAGTGTTTAAAAGGATGTCACCTTTTGACCGCTTGTGACCCCAAATGACCTTTGACCTCTCCTAAAACCAATAGGGATCATCTACTCAATAAGGGCAATCCACATGCTACATGAGATCCCTCACAGTTATTATTCTTGAGATATAGTGTTTACAAGGATGTGACCATTTGACCTCTGGTGACCCCAAATGACCTTTGACCTCCACTAAAACCAATAGGGATCATCTACACAATAAGGGCAATCCACATGCTAAATATGACATCCCTCACAGTTATCATTCTAGAGATATAGTGTTTACAAGGATTTGACCTTTTGACCTCTGGTGACCCCAAATGACCTTTGACCTCCACTAAAACCAATAGGGATCATTTACTTGATAAGAGCAATCCACATGCTACGTATGAGATCCCTCACAGTTACCCTTCTGGAGATACAGTGTTGACAAGGATTTGACCTTTTGACCTCTGGTGAATCAAAATGACCTTTAACCTCCACCAAAAACAATAGGGTTCTTCCTCTCAACATGACGAACCTGTAAAACAAATATGAAAAGATTTGGTCATTCCGATCTTGAGATATTGCGATTACAAGGTGTTTGGTCTTTGACCTCTGGTGACCATAAATGACCCTTGACCTCCACCAAAAACATAAGGGTTCTTCCTCTTAACATGACAAATCTATAGGGTTGTTACAATATGACGATATTGGCCAAAATATCGATATGTAATTTTGCTCCCAATATCGTTTATGAAACTGCCCAAATGATATCGTGAAAATCCCGCCATGCACGCAACATTCTCACAAACTAGATGAGCCGCCTGAAAATGTTTGTCACATAGTTGTTTTTAGATAAGACCTATCTCTCACAAAAAACTGTGTGAAATTAGCAAAGAAGATTTAGTTGATAAGCCTGCAACTGATCGCACCGTGAATTGGCTGACCCACGGAGTAACGAGTAAAGTGCTGGTATACATGCATGCACAAACGAGAGTCTAGTAAACACAAACAGGATCACGCAATATCGCAATATTGTTTGGGTATTCAAGGAAATTTTTTCGCGATATCGATAAAGAAAATTTCATATCACGACAACCCTACAAATCTATATACCAAATATGAAAAGTGTTGGTCATTCCCATCTTAAGATATCGCGATTACAAGGTTTTTGGTCTTTGACCTCTGGTGACCTCAAATGACCTTTAACCTCTCCCAAAAGCAATAGGATTCTTCCTCTCAACATGACAAATCTATTTACCAAATATGAAAAGTGCAGGTCATGCCTACCTTGAGATGCCACGATTACAAGGTTTTCAGTCTTTGACCTCTGGTGACCTTAATGACCTTTGACCTCTACCAAAAACAATAGGGTTCTTTTTCTCAACATCACAAATTTATATACCAAATATGAAAAGTGCAGGTCATTACTATCTTGAGATATCACGATTACAATGAGCGTCACAAACACACATACACACACAAATACACACACACACAATATCACCATCGCATAGATTCCTTGCCTGCCTTCGGCAAGAAATCGAAAAAGAAATTTCAGAGTTGTTAGCTGGCAACAACCATCTATATATCACATAGACGAACCCGCTCATGATAAGTCACAAAACGGTGCATTTCACTCTGAGACCCTTAAAGCCTTTCTTTAAACCATTAGTTCCTGTCCCTAGCTAAATTTCCTTATTTTTTTTTGGTGGGTTTTATCATGGGTTCATGGTATTAAAGAGGAAATCTTCTCATCCCAGACAGTTCCAAGTCTCCCAACTAAGTTAGTTCTAGCCCAGCTCATAACTGTCTTTAGCTTCTCTTTTTTGAAGACAAGAGCATAGTTTATTGCTTAAGGTCATCTCCTGGTGAGTATACAAGGCCCTAATGTGTAATAAAATACCCTCTGTGCATGCTGTGTAATACTGTATGAGCTGCTCTGGATCTTTTGAATTTTGTAACTCTGATGCCAATCAAAAAGTAGTCACCAACTGAGACTTTTGCTTACCACCAAGTAAAAGCCATACTTGAGGTGAAGCAAATCCCTCTTTAAGGCGTGAAACTTTCTGCACTACAACCACATTCTTCTCAAACCTACAGTATACCTCCCACTAGACTCATACAGATTACAGTAAAAACCACTGGATCTCACTTCCTTAAAGGGAAATATTGAGTTTGTTTTACAGAAAATATTCAAACTGTTGAAACCCATACAGAGGGAGATGGCAATTCAAAATAAGGCAGTATGGTAGCCTCCTTTCAAGATATAAGTCCCCCACAAGAAGAAATTCATTTATTTGTTACACAAAAATAATTTGGTCACCCAAACTTCCAAAAAAATCAAATCATGCAATATCTGTTAATCTTGTAGTGCATAACATTTTATGGAGAAAAAGCTGTTGATAGAGTTTGTTGATAAGACTAAACATGTTAATAATGACAACGGGTATTTTGTTTGTATGCCATGTTGGTGCATTTTAAACGCAAGACTTCACTATAGAAAATGGTGCTTTACGCCCACCCTAATGCATTTGGCCAGAAGGTCAGTGTAAATTGTGCATTGTGGAGAAAATTTTTGTAAATTTAAGATGGCTCAGATGCAAAATGCTCCTCCATAATAACTCCAATGCACTAGAACAATCAGCATAATTGTAGAACCTTCCTCACCTTTGTCAATATGTTTGACACTGTATTGGTAGTAAACACGCCCATCACGTGGTGAGGCTGCACTCATTTTAATACTTTGATTACCGATATGTCCAAAGAACTCAAAGCTCATTTCCATTCCTGAAGCAAGAAATATTGCGGGTATAACCCCAATTTCTTACGCCTTGAATTTACTAAGCCCAGCTTTTTTCTGTGCATCAGTGTAGCGGGGGGACCCCTTTTGGTCAGGGGCCCCAAGCTCAGCACGGTCTGAGTGCACAGGAGTTACGCCACTGGTTAGAAAGGTTTTGTTACAAGACATACCATAGGCCTAGGTAAGGTCTAGCCTAGGCTAGGCCTAGTCTTCAGCAAAGAACTGTGTGATCCTTCACCGAGATCTTACATACACATTCCTTACAATGACCACAAACAACGGGGTGCTCAGCCGTCAGTTTTAATATGATGGTTGGAAATTTACTTTCTCTCCCAGCAAATTTTGATGTAAAATCTTAACTTACTACTATGACTTTTCTTCTCCAGATCATACAGGAGTACTGCAGTTGTTTTTGAACATGGATCTTTTGGAAAGGGCCAAAAGCTTGAAATGAAATCAAAATCACGAACTTTTTTGGGCAGTAATATTTACTGTGACTACGGAATTTTGTTTACAACGGTATGCTACAAAGCTACATTATTACAGCAGTATGGAATGTTAACATGGGCAATAGCTGTGTAAATGAATAGGAACTACTGTAATCCAATGTTCTGAGTGACGTCACAATGCAATGCACATGGCATTCTGATATCAACAAATATTTCTACGGCTGCACAGCCTACATTAAATTTTAAGAAGTGGCAAAAGTTAATGATTTTATTTCAAATTTTTGGAACTTTTCAGAGGTATAAAGTGATCGAGAATAACTACAATATTAGTACGAGATTAACTACAATATTAGTGTAAGATTTGGAAAGTAAAATTTACGGTAGTAAATTAAGACATCAGGTCCGAGCTTTGCTATAAGAAGCAAATCAATTTCGACTAGCACTGTGCTGGTTGAAAGGGAGCTATCAGTGACAGGATATACACATTCCTTCACTGAGGACTATGCCTAGCCTATAACATATAACAGGTAGGGCAAAGAAGGGTTAATAAAGCCCCCTAAAATTTTCTGTGGACTCAAGCTCAAATGCAAAGTCACAACTGGTCCAAACCAAGCCAAAATTAATCCTTCTTGTGCATTCTATCACAGCTTTTAATATCATTTTATCTGTTTCTTTCATTTTATACATGTTGTGTCATGTTCTTATTTGTACTTTGATTTTTCAAGTTATGTTTTTATTTTCAAAGTCAAACCATTTCTATCCTTTATGTAAGCCTAAAACAGTAAAGTAGGCCTGCTTATATTGTTTTCCTGTTCGGTCTCTTTATGTTTTATGTTTTTACATTTTGATATTTTATAATTTATTAACTTTATGTTTTTGTTCCTTTTTCAATTTTTGCCTTTTATTAAGGTTGTTGTTGTTTAACCCAGAGCCCCAGGGAAGAACACTATATGTTGACTGGGCTACCCTGGTATATAATAATCTTGAAAGAAATGAAAAATAAATAAAATCTTAATATTCATTGCTAAACAATGGGTTATACATACCAATTCTACTTGTGAAAATGTCCACTGGTCTTCTAATCTTCATCAATGAAGTGACGTTATAGTCCGCATCCCATCCTATAAAACTGACGGTTGCAACCCCAGCGTCACCGTCTATTGACTTGACGATGGCATTCTCCCATCCTTCCAGTTCATCAACAGCTTGGACTTTGTTTCCAGCTTTAAATTCCAATTTTTCCTTCTCTGGCCGATTTAGTAATTCATAGTGTTCTTTTCAATATAGCCGTTTGAAAAAATTAGTCTTAATTCGAACAGGAGCTAGCCCCCAGGTGTACATACCCGGCGAGTTTTTTTTTCTCCGTCCAAAATATGCACAGTATATGTACATGTAGGTGCACAGCGGTCAGGATACCGGACCGACATATTGATAATATATCAATCCCATGTAAAAACAGTATTTTCTTTGCGCTAACGCTATCGCGAGTATGTTGTGCATGCTTTGAAGTTTTACCCAATGTAGGCCTACACGTCTGCCCGAAAAACTAGTGCTGCACAGGGTATGTTTACAAATGAACGGCGGCACGCAAAGCCTTCGCTACACAGCATTGGCTCATAGCTTGTAACTATTCAGTTCCTGCTAGAACGTTCACGATGAAGGCTTTAGCCTACATCTAAAAAACCCCAGTTTTCTAATTGGAAAACCGGGGTTTTACACACTAAGTGATGATCATGGGACAAAAGTATGGTTTGCAGTTGCACATACCTTTACTGAGGACTATATTTAATTTGTTTCCACTCGCCTACGTAGGTTGCAGCTGGCTACTGGCTGGGCCTGATTTGGGCCACAGGCAGTTCTAACGTTATTTAATGGATAGCCTAGGCCTACATATCCCCATAATAACAATTCTTAGTAATGTACATATAGGCCTACAGTTGGCCTATGCATGCACCCAAAAAACGTTAGATCTGCAAGTGACTTAGGCAATGAGTCTCAGTTTTCCGAAACAAATAACTAGTAATACCTTACCAGAAAAAACATGTTTGTTTTTACACAGATAACTTTGGCCAACCCTTGTTTTAACTCCTGAAGTGTTGTTTTGTGACGGCCAAACTAATTTGAGAATTGAAGCTCCATCGCTCCTGAATCTCCTAATTGCTCCTTTCAATCGTCTTCGTACTTCCCGCACTGAGACAGCGCTGCATGTAAACACATACAGACAGCAGTGTGCTTCGTGCACAACATACACACAAGCTTGCTTGGTACTTAGCGAACTTTACTCACGTCACCGGGTGGCCGCTTACGCGTGACGTGAGGTCTATGTGGACCACCAACGTATCTGGCACTGTTTCGTGGAAGTTCATGTTTATTTATAGCCACATAAAAGTTTTGCGTCGTCTGCTACCACCTTAGCTCCGACAATTTCAAGGTGCGAGGTGCACTATCGTAAAGATAGTCACTGTAATTTCTAAGAATGGTTCTCAACATTATATATACACACAGGATAGATGCAAATTGAAATTTGTTTCTTTTTTTCCTGACCTCAAAACTTTTGTTGCCTTTCTCTTACACCCTGTTAAACTTGTTCTGAAATTATTATGACTAAGGAAGCATTAAAAAATGTAGCAATTTAGGCCAATGGAATGTCTCATAATTGTTTTTATTTTTCTTTTAACATTTGCATCATGGTACCCTGTTTACATGACATGCTGTTTATGCAACATGCCAGGTACTAAAGTGTGTGAAGCATTGAATAGAGCAAGTTTTATGCTATTCCTTTACTAAAATTTCTGGAGGTTTTGGAAAGGGGAACCTTTCCCCTAAACCTTTGATGCACCACAATGATTTATACAGCATGGCTGTCCTCTACTATTTTTGAAAAAAATAACAAAGGTTTTTGATTTGATTTATTTGTTTGCACATGGTCAAAATGACAAAAACATGGAGAATACGTAAATCTGAATACCAAAATAAGGGAATAGACAATAATAACAGGAAGTAAGACAAAGACATGTACAGGGAAAACACAGAAAAGTTTGACAGACTTATTTCTTCTGTGGTCACTGAAAAAAATAAACTACATAAAATAGCACAGCACAGCACAGTATGCACAAAAGGAAAAACTAAGATTTAAAAGTATAAAAATATAGAGCTCTCTTCCTCCCTCAGTTTAGTATAAAAGTACCTTTTAATAGCAGTTTTAAAAATGTTTAGGCTACTGCACTTTTGAATTTTGGCAGGTAAAGAGTTCCACAATATGGGACTTGTATATTTAAAAGTTTTAATACCATAATTTGTAGAAAACCTGGAAACAAATACGGAAGAGACACTAGACCTATTATTGTATGAGTGATTTGCAGATGGGGCATCTGGTGTTAAGTAATTGATAAGGTTGATATATCAAGGGAGAATGTCTGCCAATATTTTTCGGGGGAGGGTGATTTTACTCAAGTGAATACTGAGAGTATTGCAGCTTAGATGTTGTCACTATATTTGAAATTCAGTAACCCCAGTCTTAACAAATGTTCTGGATGCACCACTGATCTTATAATGGGAAGGGGTAGCAAAGCAGATTTTCCTGCTTTCTCTGATTTGCTTAACTTAGGCTACACAGAAAATTGTATTCTATTTAGAGCACAGTAATGAATAAACACAGTAAAATAAAGTTTAGCTTCAATTACACATCTTTATGAAGTTGTATTGTATTCTTTGTTTGAAAGTTTAAAATAAAAAGTGCCCTGTAGTGGCATAGCTAAAGTTGATGTGGTGGAGAGGGAGGGGGAAAAGGGGAGGCTGCATGAAAAGTTTCTACTCAAAAATGTTGCAAATTTGTTGGTACCTTTATTGGAAAAATATGAGATGTGAGAGAAGAAGTTAATATATGCATTCTTGTGAAGTTTATGTTTGATTGTCATGTGTGGCTCTGTTGTAAAAGCAAATGACATTCCCATATTTGTTTTTTACAGTAAACTTGAAACAATCAGGAATTATGTAACCCTTGCACATTAATATACAATGATTTTTTTGTTTCTTTTTTTGCTTTAAATGCATGAGCATTGATTTAGAGGGGAAGGAGGGGTAATGCTCTCCCACTTTTTGAGTGTGGGAGGGGACACTAATACATTCTGTCTCCCATGTTTGTAACCCAAAGTCCTAAAACAAAGATCTCTAAAAAGCCAGCTGTAGATAATTCCTCCTTTTCTTTGCATATAAAATTCAGAAATCTAACCGCAAACTTAGGAAAATTTCCTGTGCACTTCATGCATACCCAGTATTGACAGATGTCTCATTATTACCTCAATAGAACTACAACTTGAGTTGACTTGCTCATTACACATACAATGCTATTTGTAGACAGTTGATATTTCACTCTCATGCCCAAAATTTTGATAATACCACAGAGCTTGTGTGGGCTTTCTCACTGGCTCAACTGGCAGTGATTTCTCTGGACCTCACAAGTATTAGGTGGACAGTGGATCACCCACTTGCTGGGGAGGGTAAAGTGCTTCAACTATACTTTTGCAAAATGTATTGAAACTTTCTGTTCAACATGAAATCTGCAATCAATTTCAGTCAAAACATTGCATTAGAGTTAGAATTTCATATTTCAACTGAAGGATGCAGGATTTTGTCTAGAAATTGTCCAGAATGGCAGCAAAAGCCATCTAATCGAAGTAAACTTCTTGTGAAGGACTACTAGGTCTTCACCTTTCTTTATGCACCTTCACCATTCAAACTTTGCAAGGATAGGTGTTGGAAAGTAAACCTAATCTTTAACACACTGATTGACCCTGGAAAATTATATTGTAACCTGTATTTTGAAAATTACATTATTATTCTCTTAGTACTGCTTGTTGTAGAAGTTTCATAGCTAACTAAAATAATGAAACATATGAAACTATTTTGCACTGAAGCACTAAGGTTTTCTTGTGTCCCTACCTTTAGGCCCCTAATAAATAACATCATTTAAGTGAAGCTAAGGAGCACATTACAATGAATTTAGCAGCCAAATTGTTATCAGGAGACAGATTTGATCTTAAATCCCAAGCTCCCACCCTTCTGAAAAAATGTTTAGCTACATCAAGTCTAGCAGGTGGTACCTCACCAGACCTGCAGCCAGACAAAGTACCAGAAGGGAGAGATAGTTTCTAGGAGAGCTAAAGAGCTGGGATGTGTTCAGATGTATTAAGACAATGGTCATTAAAATATTTTTAGGGAAATCAGAACTTTTTAAGGGTGTTCTCCCACCTTCCCCTCCCCTTCCTTCCTGACTCACAGTGTTTTCCTTCAAGCCATTTATTTCCTGTTGCACTTTTAAGAATAAAAAATTGTCATGTGCTATTGGTGATGAATACAAACAATTGCCTCTTAAAGGAATATTCCATTCAACAATTTCAAAGGATCTCAAATGAAAGAATAATTTTAATCACATACGCTTCAAACCCCACACCCATAGCTTGCCCATAACTCATGATATTCCTGTTCATCCTTAAATTTGGACAGGGGCTAATAAAATGTTGCTTACTTCTCTAATTAAACTTTCTTAGGATGTAGCTTAATAACTCTGACACTTCATGCTGGGTCCAAGTTTCCAAAAATTTGGGCCATGACAAACAAAGATAAACTAAGCCTGAGAAAAAATTGGACTCTGCAAAAACATTTGCACTTTTTTGCCATATTCCACTATTAGGTCGTTCATGGTTACGTCACTGGTTGGCATTGGTTGGCATAGAGCATGCGCAAGAACACATGCATGAATGTTTGGTGTTGCACGTGTAGATTGCACACAGAAAGTAGACAAACTGGAATCTACTTTGCATTGTGACAACAGTGTAAGCGCGCCTAACAAAGTCTTTTACCGACACACAGTGACGTCTTTGTTTGTAAACAGTGAATGAGTCTATAGAGGGCCAAAAGTTTCCCTTCATGCCTACTAGTCTTGGCCAAGACCAATGTTAGGAGATGTTAGTTTAAGTAAAAGTTTAGTGATGGTTTTCCATTCTCTGATCTGTAACTTTTCAGTACACTTTTGGTACAATGGTAAACAGCAAAAATCAGACCAAGAAATGAGGGCAGGCTATAAAAATTGAGATCAAGGCAATGTGCTGGGATCTATGAGGAGGAGAATAATAACATCTTAACACAAAACTAAAGCCTATCAAGTAATGATTCCAGGTGTAGCTGTTAAGAGCAATTCATAATTCTCTGAATATACTGTGGGATACCACCACACCAAAGATCTGGCAGACCAAAAGTCCACTAAACCATTTGTCTCTGATAAAGTGACTTTAGAGATACATACATTCACAGCATAGCCTGGCAAACTATCAAAAAGCAAACCATCAATCTAGTCAGTTGTACTTGATACTTCATCAATTTGTGAATAAAAAAAATGAACTTATTACAATACAAACCCTTTCAATGTCTAAGCAATGAAAACAACAGTGTCATATTGCATTGCAGAACATTTCTTCTAATGGAGATGAAGTCTTCTACCTCACACATTTATTTATACATAAATTTGTGAAGTTGGACAATGGACAACTCCCTTGCTTGTTTCTCTAATATATGATATGAATGTTCTACTTATGGGAGATACTTCAAAAACAATGTTTTTTATAAGCCAAATTGATATCTAATTAATCCCTTGGGTGACTTTGTCATTCATGAAAGCTAAAATCAGTTTTGTTGGTAGACTTCACATGTACATTCTACATGATCTACATGACCATTAGTAAATATTTGGGGAGCCAACTAACCAAGCTTATTACAAAAACTATAAAAACAAAACAGAGAGAAGAAATGGTCAGTTTTCATTTTATACTTCATGAAGTCCGAGTACAAAAGGTTTCATGCATGGTTTTTAATAGTATTCATTTTCTTAACTTTCAAATGGATTGTTTGATTGATTTAAATTGTAGCCTTTGCTTTCCCTGGCAAGGTTCATGGACTTAACAAATAGAAAAACTTTGCTGTATCTACCACTATACATAAGAAACACAAACAGCTATGACCTTTTGTTATACAAGTTATTTATTCTGAGATACTTCGAGGTAAAAATTCACAACTAAATGTATGCTGTTGGTACATTCTAAACTGACCTGCATTAAAAAGATTCCAGCCACCCTGTGGGACTCCAAAAGCCCTTACACATTTTTCCTCCATTTGTGATAGCTTAGTATCATCAAATGACTGACTCCAAGCCAGTGCTACATTTAGATTATTAATTTGCATAAAAGTCATAAAAAAAAAACATTATTGTACTGATGCAATTCCAGAATACTCTCACTGAGAGTCAAACCAGGCTGAATAAACCAACAACAGGGAGATCACCTGCATATCATTTTCAGAGAAAGATAACAAATTTAGACATACATCAGGGCTGAGCACCAAAATTGTCCAAAGGTTTAAAATTTAAGGAATTCCTTTTGGGGCCACAAAAAGGAATTGTACTTCTTGCAAAAGTAATAATTGTTGGGGACACTGTGGCAAAATGAGACATATGAGACAATATGTGAGCACAAATAACATAAAACTGCTTGAAGCCTTACAGAAAGGAACTTTTCAAAACTTTCTTCCCTGTAATGGGTGACACACTCATAGGTGCCTTACTGGGTAGCAAGAAAAAGGGTATCATGCTTCACTTTGCCCACTTACATCTATACATTTATCATAAGGCACCATAAACAACACATGTCGAAGGTAACGCCATATCATGTATTAAGTAATGCACATGGCAATATAACCACATGTTCACAGAGATCAAAAATATGTGTAAACTGTAGGAACTAACAGGCCTGATAACATACCTGACTACCATCCTACCTATAGAGTACCAATGAATTACTTGAATTCACCTGTATCCCACACCCCTTAATCAAAAAAGGGAAAGAGAGAGAGAGAACCACAATTCATCATTAAGCTGGGAAAAAGGGTAAAAGGTGGGTTGGAAGAGGAAGAGATTGGTTGGTCAAGCCTCTACCTTGCAACAATACCTGCATTTGTCACAAGAGTATGGGATGGTTCTGTCATTCATACATATACATGATTTTCAAAAAATTTTCAAGTAATGAAAGCTTTGTCAAATTTTAACTCAGCTAGTGTAATGATCTAGTCAGCACCAATACTAGGTAAAATGCTTTAAGCAAAAGGTTACAAATCTGATATGCTACTACCCTTTCTCTTGAATGAACCAAAGAAAGACCTTTAAAAGAAGGCATGAGTGAAAGAACAACTTTACAGAAACCCCGTGTCTACTAACATCAATGATTCTTGGTGATGAGTTTAAAGGCCAAAGTAATACTGCGTTCTAAGTAGGTACATATGATAAAGCAACAAATTACAAACAAGTAGCAGCAAACAGCTTTATTACAGCTTGTTCCGTTCTAGAGATATAGGTGTTTATTGCAATGACAGGGTGCCACCATTTGCAAAAAATGATGACTTGTA
>WURT03008391.1:0-11851 GCA_009936505.3 Holothuria glaberrima
GCATAATAATTGCATTGCTTTGGTGTAAGATGCAAGTTTGTACATCACATGTATGTACACTGATACCCATACTATGCTATAGCCAAGACCTGAACAGGAGAAGTTTTAATTTATATGCAATGTTAAAAATTTCCAAAACCTGCTCCATTAGCTAATGACTTTTTATCCATTTTTAGAGCAAACTGGAGGCAAGAACAAGGAAAGTGACAAAAGCTTCGCAAAATAAGAATGATAGATCTTGCTTTGACTCTCAAAGACAGTTCTGATGAATAGAGGAGTTACAGAGAAGAAAGCAGACAGATGTGAGACAGTTTAAGGAAATAAAAAGTCGCATATAAACCTTATTCATCAGCAGAATCTTAAAAATCATGTATTTCCCTTACAATTTGCAAGAATATTTTATGACGTTTCGGGACGTAGAAATTGCATACTTGGAAAAGCATTAATTAAACACATCAGTGACAAAAAAACAAGAGCACCGCTAGAGGAATCTTCAACTTTGAAGAGGCTGGCCAGCCATTTATCGTTTGTGAGATATCGTGCCTAAAAAATTTGGCTCATATGACACAGCCAATAACAAAAAAGCATGTATATCAGATAAACATGAAAAACACTTCCCTCATGTCCAATGGCCCTTCCACCCTCTCCTCAATACATACTCAAATAAATGAGTATAAAATCAGTTGCAGTCCATTGTAAGGATGTTACTCGGTACTTAAAGGAGATATGGTATCCCCCCAAAACAGAAAGTTGCTTGCGACTAACTGACCAAACATAATTAGGACTATCTCCATAGGTCCAAATACAGTTGATAACTGCACTTTAATTGACATTCATTTAAACGATACAGTTTCACTCTGGATGGTCAACAATGAATCGTACAGTTAACCGAGTTTGACAATTTATCCCACACACTGTGTTTGACCAGGGAGTAATATTGCCTCGGGCAATTAATTATAACTCAGTGCAGGCTAATGTAGCTGTCTAAGAGGTGAACAGTACTAAGACAGGAAATTCTGTTTGAATTGGAAGAGGAGCCTGAAGTTAACTTTGTAGGGAGAATTTTTACCGTCTGGGGTGAGATTAGAGTGTCCTTAATAGAACTAACTAATACCGGTGTAACAGGATTTTTTCCCTCCGAAAATGTTCCCCCCGGGGAGGAAGTTTTCCTAGGATAAATTCCACCCACCCTGAAAAATTACCCCCCCTGCTACAAGGAATATTCCCCCCGGGGGGAATATTTTTAGGGGGGAAAAATCCTGTCACACCAGTACTAGTCTAGTACTGTAAGAAGGCCGAAACCTTATTATTCCTCTGCCCCATGTTCCTCCTGCAAAGATACCCCTCCACCCTTCTAACTCAAGTCTTACCATGCCAATTCTTTTCTTCCACACTGTCAGATTAAGACTGGCAAGCAAATGTTGTCGAACAGCATCATGGGAAGTACACTCAATATAGGAAGCAGCTCTACTTTATAAAACACATGAATGACACACTGCAGAGATGTAAAGTCTCCTGAGATTCGAAGCAGACATTTCAGTATGCAAAAGGTATGCATCAATACACACACTGCACTTTTATCTGTTGGGCAGTAGAGTTTTATGCATCTTTGGGAATCCTCTGAAGGTGATGCAACCATTAAGTTACATCAGGGGAGGCAAGGAGAGGTAGACAACAAGATGTTTTCCAGAGTCAAACTACCTACTGTGGCCAAGACTCATGAACTGAAGCTTGCAAAATGTTTGCTGTCCAATACACTGAATTTCACAAAATGAAATCAGAGGATAAATTTTACGGACAATTGCGTAATATTTTTTTTTTTTTTTTTTATTCCCTTCTGCATAACTGACAGACTTTAATGGGCTACCCAAAGAGAGGTGGAAATATCCCACCTAAGATCATTTTCTTTGCAGGAATTTGCAGGCATATACTGGGTAACGAGAGCAGCACATATTTTTATGAAAATATTTGTCCATCTTTCAGTATGCTAATGAGCATGATAAAGCAAGCTACTCCTTTTTCAGAAATAAATACAAATTACTAGTTTTTCTGAAACTGTTCACAATTTATAGTAGGTCCATGCTACTTAATACAAACCCACATAGCTAGTTGAAAGCTATTACTCTTCTTTGGAGATTCAAATGTTTTTATTGTACTGTAAGTCTTTTATTCAACCCAAATCACTCTGTTACAAGGAATTTCTTTGGAAGTAGACCACAAAAAAGAAATCACTCCACCTACAACAGGCTTGCAACAAAACCACAGGATTATACATTTACCCCTGAGGGTGTGTCATTTATGTCTTTACACCCTTACAATATGATACAGCTTATCCCTTCTATGGGTACAATAACCATGTCTGACTGATCTAAAATCGTGTCAATATGCCACCTTCTCAAAAACCTCATCCCTGGCTTCTTGGATATACCTTGGGGTCAAGTTATGACAAGACTGGTTTAGATAACAACTGGAATGTCTGCCTGTATAAAACCATTCCCAGAGATAAGTTAGAATACAGACAAATGTCATAGATGAAAAACACTGGATACAATGTGAGGCTATGATAGCAAGGAGAGACACTGTACCGCCTTTAAGCATAGTTCAGATAGTGATTGTCCTTTGAGGGGATAAGGCTTAAAATTGGGAGAGGGATCTGACAATTGAACTTACCAGATAGCGTGAGGCAGGGATCAGGGGGGGGGGGTGGGGGAACATGAAAGTTTGCAGTATGGACAGCAAAACTGAAAGTAGGAACAGGAAACAATACCAAACCATAACTGTTACTATGACAAGAGATAAGCAAAAAATGGGATGATGCAGGAAGCTGTCCTTTCTGGAAATTCTACCCCTGTCCTCTCTCCCCTCTCCACACTTTCTCCCATACAAAAGAAACTGCCAATAAACCAAACTCATTACAACTTTGAGACAGTTTAAAGCTTCAATATCCATGTACATGCCATTAATATCACACTGACATATGTCCATCATTCAGTATGTACACATGGAGCTAATACCTTGCCAAGTGCATACAGCTACAGTATGTGGTTAGACTAGACAGCCACCATGGAACAATCTGCTTTTAGAGTTTTTGAAGCTTTTAAGTCTTGTCTTTATGAAAAGGCATACTGTTCTTGCCAAAATAAATTGAGAAATCATTTGGCTTTTCAAAAAGAGGAGAAATTTCATCTCCAGAGGTTCACACCTGATTTAAAGTTGCTAGTTGATAGTATTTTGAGGCTTTCAAATGTCCTTATGTGACCATTTATGAAGATGCATTGCTGTAATTAATGGTAGTTATTGAAGGGTACTAATGTTTATGGGAGGCAAGAATGGGCAATGTGAATTAATACTTGTTTGTAATAACAGAAAATAATAAGCATTCTGTTTCAGATTATGTGAAAAGAAGCTGAAATAAGAAACATGATAGTTTGTCTTCTGCTTCTTTAAGTACTACCCGTTCCCTGGTAAGAACTTCAGCAGCACAGATGGTATCTGTCTCCCTAATCATCTCCTTTCTCTGTCAAAACCTGGGCTGACAAGGAGAGTAGATTCCCAGACAGTCATTAGACAATTGTTTATATGAATCACTCTAACTATCCCATTAGGGGAAGAAAGGTATTAAATCCTTGGAAATTTTCATACATATTGTAAACACAATCCTCAGAAGGGGAAAAAACAATCAGAGAAAGACCAAATGGAACCTGATACCTCCAAAATGGCATATGTAAACAGTATATCTTTGAAATATTAGTGTTTTCCTCTGACTTGACAATCTTTTTTGCCTTCTCCTGAAAAAGATTCAAACTTCTAAGCATCAAAAGCTAATCAAAATGACTGTAGAAGCATCACAAGCTAATAAAAATGACTATCTTGGAGTTATCATCATTAACTATAATTGCATAATGTTGATACCCAAACAGCAGGCATTCTACTGAAAACAATGGCAGCCAACCTATCATGAGACTAACATGTCACTGATGAGAAAGCACAGGGAAGAAATCTAGCACAAATTAATACAGTTTTTACAGGCTGGTCTTCTGAAGAAGTAAATAAAAGTATATGCCCTCGCAGAAACACTTAGCTAGATTCATTCACTGCTACTTGATTCCTTTGTTCAAGCAAGTAAAGTGGCAGACTATGATTTAGAGGCCACTACCTCCCCAATACACATCACAAAATCGTTAAAACTCCTTGCTTTTGACTAGGTAAGCAAGAAGAGAGAATGGACGGCAGTCTCCGCCAGAGGACGCCCTCTCTCCACTGTGCTATTAGTTTACCAGGGTCTAGTTGCGGGTAAAAGGGGATTACATGTAAATTGGTTGCAAGGGCGGCAATGTAGATTGCTCTCTATTGGAGGCTGGCCTCCACTGTGTGGCCAAGACTTGCCAGGACCTTACTACAAGTAAGTGAGGGTTACAATTGTAAATAGGAGGTATTAGGTGGTGATGTTGTTTGAACTACACCCCTCTTCCCTGGAACTACACCCCTATTCCCTGGAACTACACCCCTATTCCCTTTGTGCATCCCTTCACCTGAAATGTTAAGGTTGTAATGCCAGCAACATTCTGAGAGATTAAATCTCATTTTCCATGATGACTCTGTAGATGAAGATGGGAATAGCCTGCATGATGGACAAATGAGTTCTTCCTTTAAATTACCTCAGATCTTCTTTAAGGTCTATAATCTTCCTGATGAGGTACGCCTTATCCATATCCTCTAAGTCCTCCTCAGAGGTGGTCCCATCTCGACTATCCAGTTCATCCTCATGATCTGTGGTTTCATCGAATACAAAGCTTCTGCAAAATAAAAGCCAACAGGAATAACAAATAATTCACAGGAAAAGTAAGAGCTCAACTTGCAATCTCTCTAAGATGGCAAAGTTGGGCAATTAATGGGTGAATGATTTGATACTGGCCACTGTGAATGACTTTTGTTGTTAAGTCATATAATTCCAACTACCACCTCTGTTTAGAAATGACTGGCTATGGAGAGTTATGTTAAAGCGGCATAGAAAAGATGATTTTAGAGAAATTCTTCTCTTAATAAAACATTCATTGTTTGATGCTGACTCACTCTTTGCCATTTGAATCGGCACTGACAGGGCCATTTAGAAGGTCACCCATGGACCCTGTAGTATCCTCTGTGGAGCTGTGAGAGATACGACTTGAAAGGCTGTTCATTGACATTGGGGACAGCATTGCAACTGGTGCACCTGTATGGAAACATAAGTAATACAAAACAAATAAGAATGAAATTCATTGGACACAGAAATGTAAAATGAACATCAACAAATAAACTATGAAATGATATCCATGCTTAGAACTAAATCCAGTCAGTGTTAATGTTGATTGTTTTTACACCACTCAAACTGGTCCACATTCATTAATAGGCCAGCCAGCCAGGTGAGAAAGCTATGATTCCCCTCCCCCCTCCTCCTCCACCCTTCCCCTCAAGAAAAAAAATAGTGGGAAAGGTAGGTAGGGTGGGAAGGGAAAATACAAATGGGAGAATATCTAGAAACTAAAATCTCTTTTTCAAGGTTAACGAGGATAAGATACAATTAGACTGGTCACCCATAAATTAGTAGCATAGCCGGGTCCTAAACTTTATGTGAGTGAGATCATACCAAAGACACCACATTCCCAAGGGAGGCACTGGATGACATCAAAGGCTCTACAACAGAATATTCCATGCAACTTTACACAACTCAGTGCCGCTTATGACAAATGTGCTTATAGGGATGTCAGTTGGTGATGCTAATCCTCCATTCTCCAGAAACTATTACCGCACTCCCAGCCCCTTCCCACATAGATATGTTACTGTTCTAAGCTTAATGGACAGTGAAAGCTTCAAAAATATGTGTAATAAAGTACATTCGCTTGAAATGCCACAGAGGGAGGTTTAATACCAAAACAAAAGCCACTTTTTACTCTAGCATTTGCTGTCATGGTAAAATAAATATAAACCATACACATATATGATCCTTTGATATTACATAGCAACAGCGATTCAACACCTGTTCACACTTCAGTATAGCACTATAAAACTTTGAAAGTTGAACACTGTCCAAATCTGAGGTACAGTATGCCCATAGTTGGCCCAGAAGAGTTAGGGATGACAATTCTTATTCTCCTGGCTTTATAGCAGGTAAAAGTTTGGAAATATGAACCGGTCTTAATTGTGGGAGTATGAATTAAAAGAGAAAGAACAGTTGCCCCAAGTTTATTTAGAAACATCAGGCAAATGTTACAAATTTCCTGATTCCCTTCACAAATATCTTCCACAATTATCCAAACAAATACATTTCATAATGAAGGTACAGTAAATTAATCAATTCAATCATCACAATTATTTCAATCATATGATAGAAATGATTCCTGTTTCACAGATGGATCCTTTACTTTCATGTTTACAGTTATTCTATTGTTATCCTAACAACAGATGAGAAAAAAATTATTTCTCTGCAGGATGAGTTTATTTTTGTTCAGTTCCTGCCAAACTGGCAGAAACTATTTCACAAAAGATAATACAAGCAGGAAGATGAACAGGATACTTTCTGCTAAGTGCTTTTCTATATTTTTCTATCAAAATCTTTTTCGTTTCAATACAAATAAAATGTTTATTTGTGTCCACTTAAAATAACCACCTTGGAAATCAAACTTGCAGTCACTCCCCACCCCTATGTACCTCTCCCCTGAGTTCACTTTGCCATTGCAGTATTTGACATCAAGTGCGTGTACCTGGATTTCTCATAACAACAGGAATTAAGGAAAAGCAAAACAAACTGATAGATAGATATTCAGCAAATTTAGAGTGACTCTTGAATACAACAGGTCAAGAGTCATGAGAATATTCTGGCCCGAATGTGTGAACCATACTACAGCAACCCACTGTATACAATCTTAAAAGCTTAGCACAGATGAATATATATAAATCCCAATCTTAGACCTGATAAGATTTTTCGCATGCAGTATAACTCTTTGGCTGGCTGTTTAAATGCACACAGTACAAAGTATTTGTATACAATATGTGTGTTGCAAAGCACACCGGTTCACACACTTTTGAGGGGCAAATGACAGGAGTTTTGGTAGGTTCAACTATGATAAAATTAAAAGAATAGTCCAGACCCAAATTTATGTTTGAAATGTTTATAAAAGAGGAACATATTCTAAGCATTCTCTGAAATTTTCATTCATTTCCCATGGTCGGTTCTCAAGATATTAGCAACTGAAGTCAACATTTTCTACCAAAAGTGAACTTAGAGCAAGCAGGTGTGATGTCATGGCTTCACATTGAAGGGCAATGCTTTGTTTTTCTTGAAAGTTTACTACCAATTTTATACAAAACTCTAAAATATTCATACCATAAATGCATCATGAGCAGTGCAACTTTTAACACTTTATATGCCTTAGGAGCAAGATAGCAACCCTAATCAAACCAAGGTCAAAACAATAGGATAAAAAATAAAGAAATGCAAAACATTGTTCCTCAATGTGAAGTCATGACATCACACCTGTTTGCTGCAAGTTGACTTCTGGTACAAAATGTGATAACTTCAGTTGCTAATATCTTGCAAACCGAACATGGGAATTGAATAAAAATTTCACCAGAATGCTTAGAACCAGTTTCTCTGCATTATATCAAAAATAAATTTGGGTGTTGACTATTCTTTTAAATTCATGAATTGTATATGACATACTTATGACAACTTAAGACATACTTATGACATAGTGAAACAACACGCATTATAATGCTTAAGCCCCTTTCACACTATACTGTACATGTTAATACACAATGTAATGTGATACAGCACCATTAAAATGTTGCCTGGCTTTTCACACTATAGCTGCCTCTTTGTTCATCACTATGGGATATTCTAAGCCAAATGATCTATCAAAGTGGCAAACGTTTGTATCTCAGGTAGATCCACTCTCTGTCTGCAAGCGCATTGAAAATCACACCAAAACTGAAATATTTTTTCGAAACAGAATTTCAAGAATTCACGAAAAAATTAAGTCCATACCCCATGAACTTTTCCCACACTAAATCTTGGATATTATAAACCCATATACAGCAATTATGTCCAAGATAAAAAAAAAAAAAGAACACTGATACTGACGTTATACTGTTTCCAGTGATGTGCTAAATTCATCAAAACTTATTAAGTGAAATGGAGTTGGAACATTAGTAAAATTGGGAAATATTTTCGGTATAGAGTAGTCTCCAATTTGCCTATTCTACAGTGTGGTAGGATAGATCACTTTTGAGAATGAAGAATTTGCTACGTTAAGGACCATTATCTGTGAGGTTTACACTTGTTTTAGGCACAAATACATCAATCAGAATAAGATTTTAGCAAAAATGTTCAGTCACAAATGTAATACTTATTACCTAAATCTAAGAAGCTTTACACTATCAACCTGAGGGCAGGCTATATACTCACTCTCTCAGTAGATACTGTAGTCCCTTACCTTGACGTAACTATTTCTAAATTCTAATTGATGTACATGTGTTAGGCTGTATTATACTAGACAAGTAAAAAGATTAAAGATAGGTCATCCTGAATTTGTTTGTCACAGATTTTGATTCGATCATTCATAAATCATTCACAAATTACTAATTATTTGATCCTACCTATCGTATAAATGACTGTTTCTACAAAGTTTATAATCTATATTTGGGAAATTCCCAACTGCTTGTTTAAGTTTTGCATGCTTTATCCAAATAATTTTGTGAACATCTTGATCTCAATGTTTAGGGTCCTAGCACTTACTAATAATATGCCAGATATACTTTCTGGCAAACCTTGTAGTGGTACCATTGCAGACTACAATGTGTATACAGTCCACATAGGTTTCAATGTACAACAAACCATATGCTTACATCAGATGCCCACATTATATCAAATAAGAAAATCACAAAATTTGATTATGCATGAAGCAAAAGTTTCCAGAATTTGGAAAGGTGGAACAGAATTCTCTCATCTGCAAAAAAGAAAACATTGGCCCCACTCAGCAGTGGTCACGCAAAAATATTGGCAACAAGCAAAAAGTTGAAATTTTTCTACTCAGTACTATCGTGTGCGATGAAGTGCACATCTATCACAGTCACTCCTGTAGTGAAAGCGTCAATGTAATCACATTATTTCAACATTTTATCCCGTTAAATCTTGTCCCATCACACCAAGTGAGAGAAGGCCTAACTGAAGAAAATATGGAGAAATTTATTTGGATCACCTGATGTTCCCAGCTACTATACCTTAATGAATATACAGTATACAAGACAAGTCCTTGGATTACCTATGATATGCAATATCTGTGTTGTGAAACACCGAGCACTTACGATGGAAATGAAATAATGGGGGATAAGATGTTGAATTTATGTCTTTTATGTACTGAAGGAGAAGCCAATGAAAATGCTCTATCATCAGAGTATACAATGATGAGAGAGGGCACCAGTCATTAAATGAGGGCACTGAATTCCATACTACAATCTGTCTACTCATGACAAATACACTTTAGCCAAATGTGTTGCACTGTAGGACTGTGAATAATAGGTTTAGCCATGGGATCTACTCAATTAATGTTATAAATTGTTTTCTTTATTAAGAATTTATACTGCACTTATCAAATGGAACTCACTACAGTACTAGTTACTGGTTTAAAGAAAAATACTCATCACCCCAAAGTATATTTTTAGTTTGAGGAGTATCAAAATTCTTCATTATTGACTGGGTATTGATTGACATCAAAATTTTGAAAATTTAAAAGATGCAGAGTAGCTCACATTCCACACAATGCAAAGAGAGTGTTTGGATTACACATTGTAGCCTTGTAGGCTCACCTGGACATAGACTTTAAGCAATAAAATAGGTTTTGTATCTGCACAAGAAAGAGCTTTACACAGTTATGGGTGGAGCTACAAGTTGCTTAGGAGAACTGGAAGAGTCTGAGACGAGGAGAATTGCCCATTAATAATCAAACACATCAATCCACATATTAAACACATAAAGAAACACGTAAATCCACTTCGAATGTTGAACGACAGGTACACCCTATACTTACCAGTAATCAAACTACCAATGACATTTACTTAAAGTATCTGTACTTCCTAAACAGTGTCCACTTCTTCTCCAAAAAATCACAAGCAGCATTTTGACTGAAAGTCTGCCCGTGACGATTTGACTATGAAATTAATACCTAAAGTAATGCATTAAAACAATAATTACCTAATTTGCCACATGGATCAATTAACCCATAAGATGGTTGGTACATTTTCTACCTTTTAATACCTGTAATCCAATTTATGACATTTTAATTCACTGAAAGTAATACAGTGGAAGAAAATCAATATAAAAAATGCAACCTCCTCGTACATAAATACAGCCGGCGCCAGATAATCACATTCCTGCTAGACACATTCTTCTGAAAACGAACAGCAATGAGCTTCTCGAAGACGACCAGCAATGAGCAATTCAAAAATCAGCTCTACTAACAACAACTATTTGAAAATCCAATATTAAGTATCAATTTTGTTTCCCAAATCTTGGTGCCAGCTGCCTCAAGCTGTGCACGTGAATGAATGCAAAAGGGGAAAACCAAAAATTTTTGTGCCTGCCAAATTGCAAGTCCACTTGTGAAGAAAATGTTTCAAGATCCCACAGGCTGTCAGAATCGCTTGGCTATTTACAGGTCGGGATATAAGATCTCTGCATGCATGACATATGTAACGAACTGACAGCATGAATTGATAACCCAAATCTATCGCTCAAATAGACATGTATCCTTTCTAATACCGAATGCTGTTCACCATATATTCATTGCCGTGAGATTAAGTTTAAGGATAAAAGATGCACAAAGCGTACATAATTTATCCATAAAGTGTAAATTATGAAAGTTTCCTTGCAAACTTTAAATGTTCTTGGCACTTTGCACATGACTAATGAAAGATTTAAAGTCATTTATGTTCTCCTTTGTTTTAAAGCCATTATTCAAAATATACTGAACAAGAAATATTATGAAACATACACTGAAGAATGTAATTTAAGAACTTCTTTGCCTGCACGTTTTGTTTACTTTGAGATGGTGCAATCAAGATTTTATCAAGCACCTAATGGAGACATAAGTACTTTCTATAACCATGTTTGAATTTTAACTTATTGCCATACAAAATATGGCAGTAGGGATGTTTCGTAGTGTTTGGACAATTATTTAATTGCTACAAAATTCACACAACTACATCCCAATCATAAATGCTCACTGAAGTTTGAGCACACACAACTGGGAAACTTGACATTCCTTTTAATATCCATTACATATTATACACCTTCTTTAGCACTTCATCTGTTTCTATAAATAGATAGCTCAAAAACTTTTGCAACAGAAAGACAATTAATAGTCACATTATTGTAGAAACAGGAGCCTTTATGGGAAATATTGCATATATTATATGCATGTATATTGCACACAACAAAAGTATGCTTTTATCATTAGCAAACCATTTCATCTCACCAATAAACTCATACAATCACCTCTATCTCCCACAAATACAATATATATATATATATATATATATATATATGTATATATATCACAAGAGCTGTGGCTGTTGCATCATTTGAAATTTTGAACACAACATATTCCTCTTAATTACAGTCTTTAATGGTATTGTCCCTTTCATACGTTACCCTGCAAGACTCTTTTCTTCATAAACTGTTAAGATTTCCTCAAGATTCTAGGAAAATTCAGAAGATGCCTACAGTACAAGATAATTCATTGGCCAAGCCTTAAGCTTAATTGTACCATTTTGTTGAGGTGGAACAAGCTTCCATTAGAGACAGGCTAATCTCCTA
>WURT03008402.1:0-14375 GCA_009936505.3 Holothuria glaberrima
TTGAGCTTAAATACTGTTGGGTTAAGTTTTCCATTGTTACGTCACAGGAACGCGTCCCATGTAATATTGTGTAGGTACTTCAGGTGCACAAACTTGTTAAATTCTTAATAAACAAAAGCACGTTTTGTTATAATACGTTCTTGCATCAGTTTATATGTCATCATTGTAGGAGTCACAACTTCATTCAGAGTCACGACTATTTGGACCATGGCACACGGGTACCCAATTTAAAAAATATATGAGCCACCATTGATGCCTAGCTAAACTGCACAGCTTGGCATGTAAGCAGGGAGCTGTTCTGTTACAACTACCTGGTATTAGTAGCATTATATCTTACTAAGAGGATATCAACTGGAACAAGTTCCGTCATTGTTTTGACTGAATTCATTGAGTGGGTGTTACTGATCCGTTTAATAGTTTTGGGGTGGCTTAAAAAAGAAAGTATCTGAGCCTTGTTGATCTATTTTTTAAAACAGAACTAGTTTTTACCTCGCATTATAGTCTGCTTTCATTCACTGGAATTACATTTTGGTATGGAATTAGAAAATCAGAGTTCGTGTTGATATCCCAGACTTAGAAACTGATTCCATGGCTTTTTGTTGGAGCACAGTGAATGTTCACAGAGGGGCAATTTAGCTAGGGCCAGGCTGCAGTGATGTTAGCCAGACACTTTTTCATGAGGGTGCAAAGGAAAGGGGGACAGGGGCCTGATCATTTCATGGGGGATTCAAATGTGGATCGCTGTACATTTTCTTCACTCTTGAGTTTCCCAGCATGAGGGTGAAGGGGGTGGGTGTGTTGCACTAGAGATACAGGACTGCTCATCCTTCAGGCCAAGCCCCGTTTATCTATGCCACTGGCTAGGGGTGGGTAAGGTGGGTGACCTTGGGAAAATTTGGGGAAACTATTTAAGGCACATTTTAGACTGTTTGAAGGCACACTTCTCTGTATTCCCTTCTCCCCAGGGGAAACTATTCTAACCTTGCCTAATTCCCCACCTGGGATGAGAGGACTGGCTTTTCCCATGGCTGGTTCACAGCACCTAGGGGGGTGACCTTGCAAAAATTTAGGGAAACTATTTAAGGCATATTTGAGACTGTTTGAAGGCACACTTCTCTGTATTACCTTCTCCCCAGGGGAAACTATTCTAACCTTGCCTAAAGCGCGGGTCACACTACAGCGATTTCGGATCGGATTAGTACGGTCAGATTTTTTTGAGTTTTAGTTAAAATCCTCTCCATCTCTTGTCGGAAAGAACCAAAAATTTGCCTATATGTGTAAATTTATGATTTGTATCACATGACTATGAAAAAGAATTATATACTTATTATTTCGTGACGTCACATCGACAGACAGCTTTTATCGGACACGCGTAGTCCGATAAAAGCTTTCTGTCGATGTGACATCACGAAATAATTAGGTTGCGTTTCATTTACATAGTCCTCTGATACAAACTATATATTTACACAGACTGGCAAATTTTTGGTTCCCTCCGACAAGAGATGGAGAAGATTCTAACTAAAACTCAAAAAAATCAGACTGTAATCCGATCCGAAATCGCTGTAGTGTGACTCGCGCCTAATTCCTCACCTCAGATGAGAGGACTGGCTTTTCCCATGGCTGGTTCACAGCATCTAGGGGTGAAAGTATACTTGAGTGCTTCTGCTTGCTCTGTTGTGCCCCCTTTAGTCTATATATGGAAAAGGAAACTTAGCCCTCAGAAATTTTTCAGCCTCATAATTGTGGTAATGTGACACAGTGGAGAGCCACAGCTTGGCTCTTTCATCACCTAAATATTCATCAAAATGTTCAAGTTTATTCTTTTATTGTGTATAACGCAGAGAATAGTCAATAATAAACTAAGCAAAATTTGCTGTCAATTTTAAGTAAAAAGGATATCATGACAGGAATCCATATGACCAAAGAAGATTTCATATTACTGTAAGTATGCCGTCTAAGATTCTTGAGTTGCTGTACATTACTGTGGTTATATAGTTTATAGACCAATGATTAACATGTTGGCTTCATGTGATGTACAGTAGTAATTATTACAGTAAAATAGGAGTAAGTCCTCATTGGCTTTCCTTGTTTTTATATAGACCCCCTAGTTTCTGCAATTGGCCCATAGGCCCTATGAAGAAGGGGCCTGGGTGGCAACCAGACTGACAAGCTTATTTTGACCCCTGGCAAGACGAGAGTTACCACTAGTGGTATACAAAAAGTAGGATTGATCACTATTTTTTTTAAAAGAGTGAAACTACAATCTCCACCAAAGCTAAATATCGAAAAATACTGCTATGTAGTCTTTAACCAGGGAGTTGTCTTACCATCATAGCAGGTATTAGATATGTGCCTCTTTTGACATACATATTACGAATGCAGTAAATATACATCCGCAATGTGTAGTCCGGAAGTTGCTTGCAATTTTAGATAATAGCCATATGCACCCCTATCTGTCAGTTTGAAAGAGGGAATGCATGGAAAGATAATTGTTATCAAAGAAAACAGGCAATCTTTTATCTTTGTTTTATATATATAAGTATACTGATGTTTAATAGATCTGTTTAAAAGATGAGATTAGGGGATGTCACCTAACAGTGACATTTTGTATGGCATCTTCCAGAATTTTATTGATTAGGTTACCATTAAGGTCCTCAGGGTCATTGAAAATGTCTGTACCGGTATTCTGTGTCAGTGAAAATTGTTACTATTATACTATAGTACTGTAAGTAGTTTTACACATACAATGAAAGTGCAGTAACCGTTCACTTGTAAGGATTGAGGAATATTTACTGTACAGAGTCTTCCAATTAACCTTTAAATAGCCTACTAGTCTTTTAACTTCATAGCAGGTATCAAATATGTACGATCCTCTTTTGATGTACATACTCTAACACCTGCAAACAACGAGAGGATCATCCAGTCTTCATGATCCCAATTTGATGTTACCTCTCAACTGTTGATTGGTCACAACATATGAATATTCATATTGCATTCACAAAACAATCAGCTGTAACATTCACTTTTACACAGTAAAGTCAATGGGACTTCATGGTGTGAGCTTCTAAGTGGGAGAAATCACACACTAAAACCCCATTGAAATTGGTCATCTGAAACAGCATGGTAATGAGACTTGCTTTAGTTGATTTTTCACCCAATATTTATAATTTGTGTTTGTTGTGATGGTATATAGGAATTTAGTTAATAGCTTACAGCTGTTACGCAGTTTCACAAAGAATTCTTGCAAAAGTTTGTGGGCGTTGGTATTACAAGTGCAGCAAATATAGGTGCAGCAGTCTAGTCTTGTACATAATTAAAGGGAAATATTGCTTTTAAAATGCACCAACATGGCATACAAAGAAAATACCTTAAATCACTGTTAAACCATTGAGTCTCATCAATAAACCCTAGCAATAGCTTTATCTCCTCAAAATATCTTGCATTACAAGAGAAACGGATGTTGCATCATTTGAATTTTTGAAAGTTTGGGTGAACAAATTACTTTTGTTCAACAAATAACCGTATTACTTCCCGTGAGAGCCTTATCTCTTGAAACGAAAGCTACCATTCTGCCTTATTTTGAATTGTCTATCATTCTGTATGTATTAATACTGGTTTAAAAAATATGACATGTTTTTGTAAAACAAACGCAATATTTCCCTTTAATATACACAAAATGCTTTGAAAAGTAGCATACAAGCGGTAATAGTTGAAGAAATAATAAAATAACAAGTTGTCTTCCTTCATTGTAATTTGCTTTCAGTGGGTATGTATGTGAAAAAACCAAAATTGGGCAAACTGTTTCCCAACAACATTTTTCAAAGGGTTTATTCAGAGAGACTTTTGTCCAATATTAGTTCCTGTAAATAAAATGTTCAGCAAATTAACTGGCTAGTTCCAGTATTTTTACACACATGTAGTTTACGCACATAGTCAGTGTTAGTGAAAATTTTGCTGAACAGTTTTAACAATTAATGTAGTGAAGTAGGAGGGCCCCTGGGCCTTCATTTTGTCTTCTTTGCTTGACTTGAAGAACCACATGTAATTTGCAAGCATGGACCATTTCTTTTATGCTGAAGATACCCCAAAGGGCCACTACCAAATTCATTTCTTTTGTTGCATGTAATTGAGTGTCTGAAATGTAGGCCAAATAAGCATTCATTTGTGGTATTATTGTAAACTGAAATTCTGTTTTGTGGATTTAAACTCCTCAACAAAGTTTGCTTGGATCTATAAAAATTTTAGTACCTTTCTGTAACAAGTCCAGCAACAGACTGCAGGTTGCTGTAGTTATGGTGGTGTGCCAAGCATAGGTAACCCTCCCCCCCTCCCCCTGTCCTTCCACCCCTGCTTCCAAAGTTTTCAGATCAAGGCCCCAACTTTAGGCAAACTTCTATTTTATAAGTCAATTTCATTCTGCAAAAATGTCAATTTAGCACCCTCATCCCCCTCCCAAACAATTTGCATACAGTAGTTACAATACATGTCTACCCTGAGTATACTCTCCATCCTTTCTTGCAGTATTCAACCAAGGTGACGAGGGTTATTCCTGGTACATCATCCTAAGAGGTTCCGTCAACATCATCAAGTATGGACAGGGAGTCGTTTGTGTTCTAAATGAAGGTGACGACTTTGGGAAACTTGCACTAGTAAATGATGCTCCCAGGGCAGCAACTATTGTCGTGAGGGAAGAAAATTGTCAGTTTCTTAGAGTAGACAAGCAAGATTTTAACAGAATTTTAAAGGTAAGATGTAACCTATAACCGGCAACATCTTGAAGGAGAACATGGGGGTTGGGGTGGGGGGTTGGGGGGGATAGGATGGGCTGTTCCCCTCCTTTTTTAATGAGTGTTTTTGTATATTGATGAATATTTTTACATTTCTTCAGGAGGAATATGATAAAATTCCAATTTTCCCCTTTACATAGCTATGTTCCATGTGTACTGAGTAAACATTGGTGCAGCCAATGTCAAGACAAATTTTCAATATTTCTCTTATTTTTGAAAGGAAAATGCAGTCCCCACAATTTGGATTTGAAGGGGCTTATTGAGTTGGTTTACAAAATTGAAAATTCATAATTTTTTTTTTTTTTACACCTGTTGAGATTTACACACATTTTGATGGTTAATGGTCAAACTAAAGAGATTCTGCACATCTGACTTACAACTGAAATGGCAATGACAGGTTAACTAATGATTAAAATCATTTGTTACAAATTCGTCACCAGACACTTTTTACCATTAGGTAGTAATTATATACAACCCCTGTCAAAAAAACCGCTACAATTTCTCATATTCTCGGTAACTATAGGAACTGATACATGAGCAATGGGGCTAATTAGAAGCATTATCATGCAATGATTTCCTTCAAACTTGTCACAAAAATTACCAATATCAACTCAATGAGCCTGATTAGTTGTGTACCTGGTTATCCTACTTCATCGATGGCTCTTGAGAATCATGTGACAATGTTTTTCTCACTGAATTGTGAAGTGTAGGTAGTAACTTCTTGGTGTGTCTTGAATATGCAATATTTATGCTCTGAAACATAATGAAAGATACTTGAAGTGAAAATAAGAGGATATTTGTGAGATTTTGCTGAGCTGTTTCAAAATAAGTTTGGAGCGACTACTTATGCCCCCTAAAACATACAGGCAGCTTTACATCAAAATGTCTGCAATTGCGTTAGTCAGCTCAGAGCATATTTTATTGTATCTCAGCCTAGAGCAGAATTTACTGGTATCCTTAGTGAAAGGTCAGAATTCAGATAGGACAAGGGGCCTAGGAGATTGAAATAAAACTGGCAGCATTTTTTGCTGATAGGATAACTTTATTTTCAATTACACAACTTAGTTTTGAGAAATAAGTTATAAAAGATGCAACAGGTTACAATAAAATCCCAAATTCTCAAACCTGTTTCCCCCTCCCCAGGTTTGCTCCCCTTCCTTCAGACATGAAATTCTGCCCTGCCTTCAGGCACCTTGGTTTCACATTTGGACTTACACTGAATAGCTCAGTCACAAATTAGATACTCAGCATTATTTTCAGTGGTTTACAAAACCTTTCACACAACCTCCAGTAAAGTGCTGCTAACCAAATGTAGTGTGTCAATAATAATCAAGAAACATTTCATGCTGAGAACTTTTCAGTGCTATACTTCACCACAGGTGAGAATTCCATTAACCCGTACCCCCAATAATGTCAACAACCGTCTAATTGACCCAACAAATGTATAGGTTAAATAGGAACAACTTCACTTTAATAACATAAATAAACTATTTAATCTGCCAAAAGGGGTCAGCCTTCAATTTTAATTGGTCCTTAAAAGGCAGGTAACGATCTTTCCTCATACTGGTGTGGTAAATTTCATCACAACCAAATGTTTTGAGTTCAACAACCCCTAAAATACACTTGGATGATTTTAGACTTGTACTCATCACCCATCTCTTCCAGGCCAGGAATTTGTGGGAGTGACAGAATTTATAGAATATTAAAAAATTTTCTTCAAGTATTCCCTAGTGATCTTCAGGCTTAAACTGTCAAAGGGATTAACTTTAATCCCTATGGCTTTATTTGAAGAGTCCATGTATAACACTGTAGGGATTAGTAATAAATCTATAGATGAAGGCCTTATGTATTGCCAAGAAAAGCTGTGATCTTTAGATGAAGTGGGTAAAATAGGGTTTTGACTTCTTAAACTGTAATCCCCAGTAGAACAAGCCTTGATAAAAGAAATTTTCAAACCAACTTGCCATTTTGTGGCTTGCATCAAATTGAATTATTATCTAGTCTATATGAGGGTTGCCATGGGCAAAATGTTACTTGCCATTGTAGTTGCATGGAGGTCTGTCAAAATATCAAGAAAATGAAGATATAGCAGATACCCTGCAGCAGCTAAAACATATCCCACTTAGATTCTGCAAGGGAGCAAAAGGCTTCCATTGACATTTCCTTCCTACCCTGCACAGAATCTTGGCTACATGCTGGGTATTAGTGGAAAAAAATGTGGGAAGCTGGGAAGCTCTTTCCCAGGAAATTTGTGCACTTGGGTAGGGGGGGGGAATTTGGCAATTGGAAGGAAATTTACCTTTTTCAATCATGAAAATGAATTGTGGAAAATTTGACTTCCTTCCCAAGACATAAGTATTTTTCTATCCCTGATGCTGGGCATCAGTGCTCTCATGGGTGTACTATTTAAAGTGATGTTTAATTTGTGGCCATAGTCCTGAAAGCAGGCTCCCTCCCTAACTTTCCCCTATCTTGATAGAATCCTGGCGTTCATTTAGTTTTTTCAACATTACTGTGACTTTTCAGTCTTTTTTCCTCACCCGACCTTAATTTGATCAAATCTTGGTATCTATTTAGCTATCTCTTTCATCTGAATATTTTTCATTTCATACTTATTGATTCCTTGCCGATGGCAGGCAAGGAATCTATGCGATGGTGATGTCGTGTGTATGTGTGTGTGAAGCCTGCTTGTAAACATGATATCTTAAGAAGGGTAACTCAAAGGGATCTCATGCTTGGCTTGTAGATTGCCCTTATTGAGTAGAGGATCCCTATTGTTTTTGGTGGAGGTCAAAGGTCATTTAGGGTCACCTGGGGTCAAATGGTAAATACCTTGGAAATTGCTTGTAAACACGAGATCTCCAGAAGGATGAATGTGAGGGATCTCATACTTAGCATGTAGATTGTCCATTTTGAGTAGATGATCTCTGTTGTTTTTTGTGGAGGTCAAAGGTCATTTTGGGCTCATTAGAGACCAATTACTGAGTGAATTGGGACATTTTCAGAGATGCCAAGTATCTCAATGAGGCGACATTATTACAATTTTTAGCCTTAATTCTGCCAAATGTTATAAAAACCCGTATGAAATACAGCTTTTTAATTTTGCAGAAGATTCTCAGCCCACAAAGCAGAGGACAGTTATGAAAGTTCACTAGCTTGATGGACAGCTCTTGTCCTGTTAGGGGCATCCATTAGAGCATGCATCAATTGGAAATTGGAATTAATTAAATGCTACCATGGGTAATTAGTTCTATAAAGAGAACTAAGTTACTGATCATTTGGATCAGCTATCCTTGAGTGTGCGTGAATTGTGATTGCCTAATTGATTAAAACAAATTGTAACTGTATACTGTCTTTGTGGTATCCCTTGAAGTGCCTAGCCAATGCATTTTTTCAGAACAACTTATTTATGCCTGAATGTGTTTGTTAACACAAGATATGCATTGTCCACAGGACAGGTTTTGTGCAGCTTTGGTGAAACTTGGTAGATGAAGTAAGCATTCTGCCAACAACTTTGAAGACCATGTACCAGTCAACAGACACAGGCAAACTTCACTTAAGCTAAAAATTTTTGTATGGTATGCTAATGGCTCAGTTTCATTTATTCAGCAAAGAACCAGTGTGCCCATTGGGCTTTTGAAGTAAGGGGAGGTGAAAAATCATTTTAAGTCACAAGCATCTCATGCTTGTCATGTGGGCAATTAGTGCTTGTTACAGTATATCATTGGCCAGGAATCACTAAGCCTTTTGGCTTTCTAGTTATGAAAATGGTCTGAAGTACCACTTAAGTAGTTTATAGCCAGTTCACTTCCATGATATGTAGACCATGCGTGCTTGAGAGACACACATTTTAGTATGATGTTTGAATTGAAGGGTTCAGTGACCTGTCCAGACAGTCATTTGTCTAAATCCAAGTGCCTGGCTCATATTGTTCATTAATGTGAGTCCTCAGACTCCACTCCAGGAAGTAGCTCCGTCAAAATTGATTGCACCTCCTATGTCAGTATGTCAAAACATCTGCAATCTTGAAGAGCAATTGCTCAGTAATCACTGATGCTTGTAACTATAGAGGAAGGGTGTAAGTAGAGCATTGACCATGATGTATTAGTCAGACAAGGGAGGGACTTGAGGAGGAAATTTAGAGAACTGGCTTTTTTTTTTTCAATTCTGTTTTAATTAGTGGAATGTAACCAGTGTTACAAGTGGACTTATAAATCAATTTTTGTTCAGAGCTACACATTTATATTTTAGACCTTTTCAGGTTTGTATTGATGTTTGAAAATTTATCCTCCGTATTCACATATATGTCTGACCTATTTGATATGTGAAGGTGGGCTAGAACCATTTTTTTCTTTGCCCCATTTCTTAGAGTTTCAGATGGATTATGTCCCAATATTTCTATGGACTCTGCCCAAATTTTGGGTTAACCAAACATTTGGGGGAAGGGAAGAGTGCTCCCCCTCTTCTATTGCAATCTCTTCCTTTTAACCCCCTCCCTACCCCCAGTATGCTTGTATCTTTCATGATGTTTCTCAATACACATAATTTATTTTGCATTTTAAAGACAGAGTTTTTCATCAGTTTTATAATTCATTTACAAAACAGTTGTACTAAGTATGCAACCCATTTGGGATTGGAAGTGCAAAGTCAATTTTTCAGGCAAATTGTTAGAAAAACTCTAGGAGTTTGGTGCCCCCGTAGAAATCCTGTCAGGTTTGCCTAAGTCAAAATGTGCCAACCCCTTCCCCCACCCCTCTAAAAAATGTTCAGTGCATGTACCTCTTTTGTATACATTATGTAAGTAAGGGGACTTTTTTGTGGATTATGATCAACTTGTTTTATCTTACTTCCATCTATGTTAAAACTCCTCCTAGCAGCTGAATGTTATGGATGTGGCATATTTATATTCAGTGCACAATGCCATCCTAGTTTGGGTTTGTGTTTATACTCTTCAGTCCTTGGCTCTGCTTTTATAATTGACACAGTTCCGAAGGCTAACAGAGCCATTACACCCCATTGAAATTGCTCCTACCTAATATATTACACCCGGTGCTTGTCCATAATGGTGTTTTGAGCTTCCACCCGCTCATTAAATGAACTTCCTCCATTGGTTCAGCATCCACTCTAGCTAGGGTAACTCACTCATGCAAAAAATCATGATCTCTCTCAATAACAGGACATAGCCTCCTCCAGCAGGAATTAATTATGGTGTAATCTATTTTGCCTCACCACTTGAGCAGGAGACCACCAAGGTTTTTAATAGCAAGACAAGCAGAGCTCCTCATTTCACACTTATCAATGGTCTTGCACCCACAAACTTCAACTTCCTGACCACAGCCTTGCCATATCCTGTACAGATACTCCTCAGACTGGCTCCACAGGTCTTTGTGTTGCACTAAAGCTTACCTTCATAGCAGGTGTTGAATATGCGCTCCTCTTCTGACATACATACATTACAAGTGCAGCCAATATAGGTGCAGGAGTAATGCACATCTGCCAAGCGGGCAACACCAAAGCAGGTAGCCAAGTGACTGACTCCCCTAGTCTGCTCTTTCATGCTGAGTTCTTTATGGCATATTCTTGCTGAGCCCAGTTATCATCTGTTTGACTTTGTTGTCAGTAGGATCCCAGGAAAGGAGGTTGATTCTTTTATTGGTAGGAAGTATTTCGAAGTTTTTTATTCTCCATGGGACTGATGGGATGGTCTTATTCCAATGGATTATATCTTGATGATACCATTATTAAAGAATCTTATAGCCTTACAAATAATAATGTAAGTATGGCATTTGCTGTTATAAGTCAAGATAAAATTATTTTTCAGTTTTCCTTTTTATCTTATCACTCACATGTTTACTGTGTTTGTTGGCATGGTATGCAATATTTTGATAAAATCATGTAAATGGTATTTTGTGTCAGGAAATAGTAAAAAATATCACATTTACTACAATAAATGGAGATAAGTTTCTCGATAAGTGAAATTTTGAAAATCATGATAAAGCAGATAGGGGATCAGCATCTGGGGATCAAGTGGGAACACAACCATTTACTAATCAAAGTTGTGCTGTTGTTTGAATTTATGTCAGTCAAAGTGTCACGAGTTGTCTGAGATATGGGCATATTCCTACTGTGGTTGTGGTGATACAACAGTTCCTTTAAAGTTGTTAAGATTGTAAGAAGTTGTATGGGTAGCTGTGACTGCTTTTTGTTCCTATATCTCCTTGTTGTGATGTCTCTATATTCCAACACATTTTGGGGTTGGGTTACAGGAATGTAGGGAGAGGGTTTAGGCTATGTTGGTGGTCAGGGATACCGTCAGAAACACAAGCCATTTATCTCAATATATCTGTGAAATATATCTGTGAAAACAAAACTGTGGATCTGCCACTCAAAGCAAAATGTCTGACATAATTCCTTATTTCGAAATCTTATAATGGTCATCTTTGACTTGGAAAAGTGCAGTTTTCATTAATTTCTGAAAAGTACAGTAACCTATGAACCTGCTGTAAACACATCAGGGGTGTAGCCAGGTGTAGCCATGTGTAGGTGTGGCTTTATACTGACTTACCCATGCATTGTGGCAGGTATTTTGGAAAAAAAATTGTGGATATACTTGGTAGTATTTTTAGGCACACCATGTTTCTATTTTTGCTCATTTGAGGAAATTTTCCACCACCCACCAGGAATTAGAGGGAGTGTTAAGCCCCTGTTGATTAGATCATTTCTGCAGGGAAGAGCTTGACAGAAGGAATGCACATGTGCAATATGAATGTAAGAAACTTTTCCACCTTTTCTTGGGAGTTCAATCAATCTCATCAAGAGAAGAGATCTACCATGAACATGAAAGGCCTGCAGGTGAAATAAAATACTGCCAGTGGATAGCAGAAAGTTTTGGCATACCCATGATGTGTCCCTTTCAACCTCCTTTGTCTATACTCCACAAATTTAGGGACCACTGAAGGGAGATAAAAATTACATTACATCTTCCAGGGTATCTTCCAGACAAACTTAACTCTGAAATGATGGACTTAACCCCCCCCCTCCCTTCACCCTTCTGGAATCTTTGACAAAGGCAAAACCACTCGCCAATTTGCCATGCCTCACTCTTACATCCATCCTTTCCCAGGATACCCATTTCAAGGGAAAATGCAGTCACACAAGTTTGGATTCATAATTTATGAAAGGCTCTTGAGAATTATGTGACAATATTTTCTTCACTGAAATGTGGTTTACCTTAAAAAATGGAATATTAATTTCCTGAAATATGATGAAAGATACTTGGAAGGGAAATAAGAGGATGATTTTTGAGGTTTTAGCTATTATTTTAAAATGAGCTTGGGGCAACAGCCTATGCCCTTTATGGTTGTGGGTACTTGGACACCACGGAAGCAATTCAAAATATTACATAACATTATGTCCCCATTAGAGCTCATTGACATCCAAGTTAGGCAAATAGTTTGTACCTTACCCCACTCTGTTATAAGTACTGATCCTTAAAGTGCAAACAAGGTGATCAGCAATACTTTGAGTGGTCCATTGGTCTGTAGATAAACTGTCATTTTGTCAATGAAAATTGTTTTCACACTCCAGTAACAACATCCGTATGAGGTCATGTTATACCCAAGTTAACAGGCTTTTAGCCAGGGTTGATTATTCATGACAGCTAATGGAAATATACACCTAATGATGATACCTTTCACTTTCAAAACTTGAGGAAAAGAATGGTCATAATGTTTCCTCTTTTCTCCTTCCAATTGCAGAATGTTGAGGCCAATACTGTCCGGTTGAAAGAGCATGGGAAGGATGTATTAGTGCTTCAGACAGTTTTCCTCAACAAACGCACAAGCTCACCGACTGGGAATAGCACAGTTCAAAGGTGAGTATAAACTTAATCGCTCACTGAAATAGGATTTACATCAGGCATTCCCAACTATATTCAGTTAAGTGCCACTTTGATTGAATAAAAATACAAGGAAAGCCACCATCCAACCTGGTGACCATTCGTCCTGTGGGAGTAATTTTTGTGAGACATTGGCGTAGCCTGGGTTTTTGTATGAAGGGGCCAACTTCAGGGCCTGATCCCCAGTCTGGGGGAGGGGTTAGGGGTTACCCCTCCCCTTTGAGAAATTTTTGAATATTCACGTACCCTCAGATGCAATGTGGTGCAACATTTAGCATCATTTGAAGTCAATTCTTTTGTGCCATAATACAAAAATTATAAAAAATATTTTTTCAGAATTGGATTGGGGGGCATGGCCCTTCTGGCCCCCTTTGTCCACGCCGATGCTATGAGAGAAGGACTGCTCCCGTTTGATGAATCTTTGTCGATGCTGGGTAGTGTTTCGCATAGAAACATTTTCATGTGCTGCTGTAGTGAAGCTTGCAACTGTAAGGCTTGAATTACAGGGCTTCCCCACTTGTTACCTACAGTACTGTAGATACGGCGATACTAGTAAGTGCGCCGAATTGACAGGTTGAGAGTGTGAATGTCTGAATAGACATAGAATGTCTGACCAGACACACGCCATCTGAAATGGTGCTGCGCACCACAAATGGCACGCACCACCAGTTGAAAAACCCTGTTTACATGCTCACACTTTCCTGGCTTCATGTGCACATATAGGACAATTGAAATTGCACTACAGCTGTACTGTAGTTCAGACCAGCTGTGCAGACTATATGTTACCAAGTGCCTTTCCAACTCATAATTTATTTTGTAACTTACCGAAATGGTACAAATCTACTTTTATTAACTTTTCAAGCACTTTTCCTGAAGTTGCAGAACATGTGATGTCTACAACATTTAAATCATTCCACATGCATTAAACAAGTAACAAAAATTCTCACATATTAACAAGAACACGACATGAATTTGTATAACTACTGCAGGCTAAACCTTTCTAGACAGCAGGGGCACAAGATCAAAGGTCCACAAGACTGAAGGTCCCTGAGAATTGCTTAGAAAAACATTTACCTGTAATCATGCCTTTTAAATATAGAAGTTGTTTTCAAACTTACATCGTTTACACTTCAAATGCATGCCAAGCGGCTTCTAACATGGACAAAAAATATGATCCCAAACTATAGCCACCAGGGCAGATGTTTCAGTTGTTGTAAAAGCTTTTTTATATTTATTGAAATGTGTGCTTTTTCATAAAATAAGTTTGAAACTCTTAACACCATAGTTGCAAAAGGGAGCCATTGTACTCATAAATTGAATAATCACGAAATGGAACATAACATGGATGTGGGAACCATAAACTCATCTACAGAGCTTTGTTTTAAGAGAAAGTGTAGTATGCAGAGATGCATCCACCTTGATTTTCAGATGCAGGCTAGTACATTTAAGACACACCGTCACATAACAGCCTGGATCTCCTTAAATGTATCCCTGACCTGGAAAACCAAGCCTAGTGCAAGAGCACTTGCTCGCAATTGCCAATTGGTTGCAACCACTTATACTATGTATGTTGCAACCACTTATACTATATATGTTGCAACAACTTGTACTGTTTGTTGCAACCACTTATACTATGTATGTTGCAACCACTTATACTATGTATGTTGCAACCACTTATACTATGTATGTTG
>WURT03008435.1:0-16551 GCA_009936505.3 Holothuria glaberrima
TATAAATATATATATAAAGGCAAAGAAAAAACATGGCAACAAATGTTTATTATCACTGTAGTGACATCTCCACTCCAAAGATTAACTTCTGTTATGAAAACTCACTCATGGCTACCGGTTTACATCCAAAACAAGTAAAAATTTGAGTGGTAGCCCAGACACGATATGAACACGACTTGAGTATGAGACTGAGACTCATCAAATCGTTGGTGCGAGTGAGGCTAACACAATGATCAAATTGTGATTTCTGTTGTTTGGTCCGTTTCAGTGAGCTGCAATGACATATTGAAGATAGTAAAATGCTTCATTCTAATGATCACATTGTTATAAATATACCAGAGCATCCCCATGGACTGCAACCCCTGCACCCCCAATGGAGTGTTTTCCCAATAGGGGTCCAGGAGTGGACCCCTGGGGCCTAACGTCTTCGGTGAAGCATTGCGTGTCACTAAGATGTCCAGAGTGACGTCAGGTCCTTCATTTTAGAGTGCCCTCTGTTGGACTGCTTGTCCCCCCCCCTTCCAGTTCCCTATCCCACTTCCAAAAATTTGGCGAAGCCACTGGGTTAGGTGCTTAGTTAGGTGCTTGGATACGGTGTTCACCCGGAGGCAAGATCCTCTGCTCTATTTGGGTGAGTCGATCTCTTCAAATACTCTCCTGAATGCTGGTGGGTAGGCCTTCTGATGCCATTCGGGTATGTTCCCTCCTGAACCAGCAGCTCTACTTCCGACCACCTAGTAGGCCTTTGTTCAAATTTTGTCCCCGATCCTGGATCGGGTTTATGAGGCAATCACAGTTTTCTTCGATGTGACGTTAAAGAATGGGAAGTCTGCTTATTCTCACCCATAATGCATAACATTTGTCTGACTTAGCCTATGAAAGATAACGAAAGAAGATGTGAACCACTTTTTGTGTCTGCATGCGGTGGACAACACACATTCCTTTATCCTTGATAGTTACCAGCCGCCCGACAACCGCTATACAAATTTAAAACAGAAAACGAAAAATAAGCTGTCGGAATTCAACCCTCGGTAAAACAAGCAAAACACAATTACGTACTTTTGCTACTCATGTTTCTTTTACATCACATGCACATCACGTTCCCCCTAAATTTGCTAGAAAGAGAAATTCTTACGGTTTTTCTAGAGCAGGAGCTAAATCCTGTAGGGGCTCTAAAAAGGAGTTGGTTCAACCACAACTACATCCAAGGTTTGATACCATAGCAAGTTAGTATGGACCCCCTACAATATCACAAGGTACTTAGTACAATCAAATTATGGTATCACTTTTTTGCTACAGCATGTTACATACATGCACTGTGTGATCGATAAATGGCTCAAAATTAAGGGGTAGGAGTAGCTTGCAACTCAATTTCTCCACTAATGCTTCATTAGTGAACAATATTATGGTATCAATCTACAACTTATGAATGTCTCTGATATTATGCACATTCTTCTTTTTTATATTTACACTGACCTGGTATTGGGTCAAAAGGTCATGAAGTTATGAATGATTGTGATATTATTCATAAAATTTTGATATTCTTTTTTAAAGTTTAGCTAAAAGTTTTGTTAATAAAAAATTCTTAGTATTTTCAATATTATACCAAGGATTTTATACTACATTTTAAATGAAAGTACCCATATTTTAGTCGCAGAATTGACTAATTTTACACGACGGGACTACACGGCAAACATCCATAGATTCTAATCCAACAGTATCTATCTACGATCGCGTAGAGCCTGATTTAGACAGACTTTTTGGTATAGATATTATATGGCATCATAAATGTTATGCTACTTGCACAAGTCAACAAAATTTGAAGTTTATTCAAAGGAGAATACTAACCTCATCCCCAGCTCCATCCATGGATTCTAATCTTAGTGATACAAGCTCCGATGCTTCAGGTCCAAGGAGGTCAGGTCACAACAAAAACTCACAAGTAGGTAAGATAAAAGGTGACTGCAACTACGCATGAAGTGAGTGATATCATAGCAGCTGAAAAACACGGTGATACTGAAATGTTGGGCCTACTGACTAGTGTAAACAAGGATCTCATAGCGGCAGAAGACAAATGTCATAAGGCCTACTCTTCTCTTTATACGAGCACATCAAACCTGAAGTTCACATCCTTTACAGAAGGAAGCAGGGAATGTTTGTATGCTGCATCTTTCGAGACATTAGCCTTAGATATATCACCTGAGCTTAGATCTGACAAGGCATATGATATGACGGTCCTATTTAATAAGCACAGGACCTAATTGATTGAGAGTAATAGCGTTGCAGCTCAGAGCTACATTACACAAAAACTTTGCACGAAAAAGGGCTTTTTTGATGAAATTGGGTTTCATTCACCATATGATCATAGCAAGCCTGAGATGGCCTATTAAAGTTCTATCTCCCTTCAAGATGTTTTCAGTGCCACTTATCAGCAACGACATGCAACCACAAGCACAGCACAGCAAGAAACTATAGAACCACAAGACATTTCCAAGACCAAACAAACCAGACTACTGTACCGTACAGCAAAATTGATAAAGTCAGAGATCGGTAATTGTCAAGGGATTCCTATCAGATCTATCAACTTTTAAATGATTAGTCCATGGTCAAATCGAAATCTGCAAAGCTTGAAAAAGATGATGGTGATGAAATGTCATCTCCAGAATGCCACAACAAGACAGATGAGCGACGTGTGATAATGCTAGCACAAGATATTGTTTACTGTGCATCACATTGTCGAGCAAAGGTGCCTAAGTATGTTAGTATGGCAACAGCACTTCTCCATCTCACAGGCTGTAAAGACCTCATAACAATGCTAAACAGAATGGGCCATTGTGTATCATATGACGATGTAGAAAGTATAGACACTAGCATTGCTAGGGAACTTTTGGCTAAGTCGGAAGCTTTGGGGGCGTTGTGCTGCACAGCAATTTTAAGCCTGGCACCTTTGTCCAAGTTGCTGCAGACAATAACAACATCAACGAAGAGACGATTGACGGAAGAGCAACAACACATGCAACAACAGTACTTTTTTACCAAACAGGCCATTTCGGTCCAATGCCACAGACCAGAACGTTTGCAGACCATTCACAGAGATTGAAATCTCTGAAGACACAGGGTATCAGCCAAACCATGCCAGAGTTAGGCGCGTATGGAAAGAAGCCTCCTATTTCAAATTTTATCCAAAAGATGCAGCACGAATGGTTTACTTGCAATGAAGACCTTTCATCACACATATGCCAGATTGATTTGGCTCGGGATTTGATGCGATTGTGCCCCACAAGGCTCTTCGAGGTGGAACTCATACCATCAACCGCACATAAATTGAACAGATGGGTTAGAGTCTAAAAGCCACCCTCTCCCTGTCAATCACCACATTTAATCTTTTCGATAGGCAAAGTTGTTCATAGCTGATTAGCCAATTGTTTGTCTGACTTCCTCAGTGAAAAAAAAACAACAAAAAAAAAAAAAAAAAAAAAAACAGTGCAAGCAACAACTTCGATTGCATTCAGTCACTACCATTAGGCGAGACACTTGAGCTGACCAACCGGCCAAGCAAACAAATCAATTGGCACACGCGAGTGAAGCACAGATCGAGCACAGATAGGCTCCCAGGTTTTTTTTATAGGGATAGGCTCCCAGGTTTTTTTTATAGGGAAATCCGGGGAAGGCTGTCAAACTTTCCTAACGGACTTGTTCGCGATATGCAGGAGAACAACCTGTGCAAAGCTGGAGTGGTTTCAGTGAAATAATTCATCAACCTATACAAATGCACACTACTGTGGGGTATTGCCCTATGATTCATGGATCCTCAACTAAATTCAACACCGTCTGCACAGTAATGAAGAAACTACAAGATATGATGACAAGTCTTGAACAAAGGGACACTGTTATTACATTTGACTTGGACATCTATATCAAAGCTAAAGAGATTCAATGGCGCCAACCTGAAGAAGTTGCAAACACAGTCATACGTATGAGAGGCTTCCATATTATCTTCAATTACCTTTCATTGACTGGAAAAAAGTATGAAGGGTCAGGTTTGGAAGACTTGCTAATAGAGAGTGGTGCATATGGTATTTCGACAGTTGCTGCCATAATGCGAGAAAAGTCTTATAATCGTTCTGCTCGTGCCCATGAACTAGAAATGGAAGCTTTTTCCGACTTCTATGGAGATCCTTTGTCAAATAGCTATTCGAAAGGAACAGATGTTTCGATCTCCAAGCAGACATAACGGAAAAGTTTAAGAACTGCCAGGCTGCTGTTAGGGAAGGAATGAATGTTCTGGAAAGCTTTCTAGAAGTGGAGTTCAGTAATTTCAAAGAGGAATTTAAAGCAAGATCCGGGTGTTTGCCTTTTGGAATAACTATATTGATATGACACATTTGTTGTTACAGTTTCTAAGAGCAGAGCGATCGAGAGATTGGCTTTTACAACTCTCAGTCACTGCTGTTATGACGAAATATTTCTTTGACAGACCTTACTATTCAAGGTGGCGGCCTGTCTACCTTGCTGATATGAATAACCTTCCGCAGAGTCACCCTATAGTACATCAAGAGTTTATTTATGGAAATAATTGAGTGAGTCGTTCTGGAAATCCATTTTCTAATGCCTCACCAGATATGGCTCCGGGACAGTCAAACTGAGACTCCAAAACCAAGGGAGGAATTAGCAAAGAACCAGGTGCACTTGAACGTTGGTTTCTGACAAGTCATCAGAGGGCGGCAATAACAACTGAATTTAAGGATATGTGCGGCATGCAGGAAAATGACCGTGTTAGCCATCACGTACAGACAAGTAACAGAATCAAGAAGGATTAAGACAGTGTTCAGAGTTTGTTGACAGCTTTCACAACAGATCTGATGACAGATCCTTTCGACCTAGATGAATTAAGGGATGGAGACACTGCATCGCTCATCAACCTTGCTACAGAAGTGGTTATGCCCTCAGATGATTCCGCTCAATTGTAAAAATCCTATGAATCAGGCACCTTACACATGACTGCCTTTGTTGAACAGAGGTTCAACACAAATGAGAAGAATTTTTGGGATCCTTTACCTAACCTCAAAACTAAGACACTTGCGAAATTAAGTAAAAGGACAAAAATAGCAGCTGAAGAAAAGATGGTCACAATCAGTGCTTTCAGAAACCTATTCTTGTCATAGCATCTAAAACTACAGCCGTCCTAAGTGCTCTCCTATGAGCTCTCTCATGTACCTCAATAGCACATACAGATGGCTCCTTGAGAAAGACAAACAAGAGTGTTCTTCTTGCGGAAATCCAGAACGTCTCTGATGACATACAACCGAAACTACCGTTGCCAACCGATGGCATGGCTACTGGTTATCTCACGGATGCCATGGCGATGATTCATATGGTGAAATCTGTTGGTTTGTCCACCTTTGGAGAACTTGCTGATAATGCTTACCAAGTGTTAACCTAATCATTAGGAAAACATGGTTTCCGAAGAGTAGACGTCGCGTTTGACAGGTACATATATATGTCCATCAAGGCAAGGGAAAGGTTCAAACGGGATGCATCCGAAGCCCTAGAGGACCATATTAGAGGTCCGACTACACAAATTCCTAAACATTGGCAAACGGTCATAGCAAATTCTCAAAATAGGGCCGACTTGAGTGCTTCCTCGCTTGTTCTTGGAGGGAAATTGGCCAGGAGATGTTGAAAGAAAGTGAAGACTTAGTGAAATTAGGGGGTTTTACAAATCATAATCAGGCAGAACTAGTCACAAATGGTGTTGTGATTTTCGTTGAAGCACTACAGTCTGATCACGAAGAAGCAGATACCGACTTATGTTGCATGCAAAGCATGCCTGTCAAGACCACAAAAGAATTGTGGTACAGTCACCTGATACTGATGTGGCTGTGCTTTGTACCTCCCTTTTCAGTTATCTAAATTGTCAGGAACTGTGGTTTCGGACTGGTTTCAAGGATAAATTGAGATATATTCCAATGCAAAAGGTGCCAGAAAAACTAGGAAGATGTCTGTGTAATGCCTTGCCTGCGTTTCATGCCCTCACACGTCGTGACCCTACAAGTTCACTGTCAGGTATTGGCAAGAAGAAGGCATTGAAAGTTTTGCTAGGGAGCAAAGCGAATCAGGAACAACTATTAATGCTTGGAATGGAACTACCTTTGAGTGATGGAACAATGATAAATTGCGAGTCATTCATTTGTCAACTTTACAATATCGATGAAAGAGCTGAGACAACGGCAGCCAATATAAAGTACTGGCTTTTCTGTCAGAAGCAAAAGAAAAGTGAAGGTCTACCCCGACTTCTGAAAGCCTGTTACATCTTATAAAACGGGTCAACGATTAAACTTCCATATGGAGGAAGTCACTACAAATAAGAGCAAAATTTACCTTCACCAAATCATCATGGCTGGAAAACTGAAGATGGCCCACTCCAACATGAGTTGATGACGAAAGACCCAGCACCACATGCCCTACTGGTGCTGTCTTTTTGTAGCTGCAAGAAGTCAGAGTGTCGCCGAGCAAACTGTTCCTGCAAAGTGAACAATGTGGGATGTACAGAAGCATGCATCAACTCTGCAGGCTGTCAGAACCCATATTTCAATACTTTATGCCTCTAGTGAGTCAGATGAAGATGATTAGGATGGCCTGCTGGACGATATTACGACTGTGCTTTAAAATGGTGTGGCATGACACCAGGCCTAACTCAGTTACTTATATATTCTCTCATATAATTTCTTCGATGTTAAATAAAAGTAAAATTCTTTTCTTTTCCGTGATCAAAAAAAAAAAAAAAAAACCAACCAAACAAACAAACAAACAATAACCCTTCCTAGTATTTTCTGCTGGCATTAAGATGGCTAACACTGTTTAATATACATCTAAATGTGAAAGCCTAACATGTTTATACTATTTAATGTCAGACACATGTTACATTGCCATTTCAGCAAAGCAGATAAATAATGATAGTCAAGTGAACTTGTGTCATGTCAAAATAATACCTTCAAAATGAATGAGAAATTACATTATTTTCCAAGTAAATTGTGTTAAGAATAAGGCTTTAATAAATATCAGAGTTGATATTTTTTTGTTTTATTGGTCCGCTGCTTAAATAAGGTGCCAGTTTCCCAATATATGTGACCTTCGAACAAAGGTCACACGAGGGCAGTGTCAGAAGGTGGATAAAATGACCTGATCTGACAGAGAGATTTATCAGCGGTAGATCGATACCATAATATTGGTTATTGACCACGTAATGGTAGAAAAATTGCTTGGTAAGCTACCCTACCTCTTAATTTTGAGAAATTTGTGGGTCAAGCAGTGCACGTAAACTTACTATGGTATCAAACCTTGAACGTAGTGCCGGTTGAACGACCTCGTTTTTCACAGTTACCTGCTCCCAGACTATTCCTTTTTGAAGTCCTCCTTCAAAATTTAGAACATATTTTTCATATATTACATCTGAGAAGACTATGTTATGTTCACCTAGACTCATGTTTGACACGCATGATCAGGATTTCCCAAGCAGGGTTTGCTAAAAACCCATTTAAACACCTTTCATACCGTATAATTGCCTCATATTGAGAGGAACAACCCTGTTTCTTCTGGTGAAGATTGGAGTTCAGTTTATGTAACCACATTTTAAACACAGAGAACTATAACAAACTCGATAAGTCAAAATAGGGATTGTGGATACTTTTCAAGCTTAAAACATAGATTGCCATAATAAGATAGAGAAGCCATATTGGATTTGGTTGAGCCGAAAGATTCTGGGACACCAGAAGGAAAACTATGAAAAGCTCGTAAATTGAATAAACTGGTTTTTTCGTGACCACCAAAAAGGGAGAAGTGAATTTTTACAACATTCTACGAAAAAAACTATGATTGAACACATATTTTTTCACCAGCGTAGATTTGCTGCAGTGATTACTATAACGTTAGTTTTAATGATCTAATTGCAAAAACATGTGAAGAAGGACGCAGTAACTACAACCAGAGAGTAGCTATTTGACTAGCTACTCCCTGCTATAACGTGGTTAGAAATACCTGTGTGTTGATGTTGTAGTGAATTGTTTGGGGGGGGGGTTCTTACTTTCACATTTCAAGTCCAGATCCTATGCAACTCACTAACATTTTACATCTTATGTAACTCTGGTTTTATCTTTTGTTACTTTTCATACTTGGGATAAATAGATTTTTCGTATTCATAGCAAGGTTGAGATTGTTTAGGTGGAGGCCAGATGTCATTCGGTGCAATACCGAAGCCTTATAAACACAATATTGTCGTCTACCATTTTCGGACAATATGCGTTAAAGTTAGTGTAGTCGGCAGGATGCTTATAATATGAGCAATATTAATAATGCATAAAATACATCATACATACCGTGTACATTTGAAGTCTATTTATTGCTAACACTTCATATGAAATCTTGTTTTGGGGAAGGGAGATGAGGGAGGCCTACAAACCTCGTATACCGACCGGTGCACACATGATCATTAAGTTATGTTTAAGACGCCTCATAACCAAAAGATATCAAATCTGAAAGGGGTCTAATAAAAAGGAACACTTAAAAACATATTTTGGTCATACACGTCACTCTCCGTATTTGAATCATTCTGACCTGCCAAGGTGGATATTTTTAACCAACACTACTAAAAATTTTGATAGAGTTACAGTGTTCTCCACATGTCAAAATTTTGCCCGGGCTTTGTCTCTGATCTGGCAAATGACACTGAATGCCGTCCTGGGAAGGGGTCTAAGGGGGAGGCCCCCTCCCCTTTGGGAAATTTGCGCTCAAGTAAGCTGGGCCAAATGCAAAATGGTGCTACATTTGGTGCTAAACTTGAATTGAATATATCACCAAGAATTTCTTTTTTGTAGGAAGTTTTTTTTTCATCTTGCATGCTTTAGTATTTTTTACTCAGTCCTTGGGGTAATTCAGAAGCACACTGCATGATGTAAGTGAACAGAAATCGTTAGACTTCATATACCATTACCATGTTTACTCATATCTAATGAAAATTGGATATAAGGGGTAGTAGAGACTGCGAATGTCAGAGCCTTTCAAAAATTCTGATATTTGTGAAACTGGTAGCAATCTTTTCATTACACCACTCTAGTACACGCTTTCTCTAAAGTTGGCAAACACTTTTTTAGGGTTGCATGGTAATCGACTCTCAACAAATCTTCACAATATTTTCTTTAATTTTACTAGCATTAGTAAGATCAAGTAATTTTAGTAAAGTACGAATAAAATTGAAGGGCTTTGCCATGCTGTCGCTTATTTCGAGCCCTGGAAAACGATCGCAAATATGAAAATCGTCGAGTAATCGATCGCAAGTGCCATGCTCGTGCTAGTAGTACCAAAGCTATATAAAGCATAGTAGCCTGTATGAGGCAACCGGCGATCAAAATCATAATTTATGACTGTATTTTTTCAATCAAATACCTAACTTCTTGGAAGACAAAAAGTGTTTAATTCTCTTTGCAAGCGTTTCTAAAAGAAGTGAAAGCATTATTTTTTGTGCGGTCCACCAAGGTTTTTGTGTGGGTGGCAACTTAAAGAAAGGACACTGACGCACGTTTTCAGATTTTGTTCAAGCGCGCCGCCCGGACAAACGGCTCGTGGAGAACACTGTTGTTAAGTTACGGGACTATTTGGAACGGTCTCATGTTCATATTGATCCTACTTGCTACAAACTTTAATGTTCTCAGGATTCATCACAATTTTTTTCTCAATTGAATTTTACCATTTAACCATTTAACCTTTAAAATGTTTGTCATTGTAAGAAAATAGAAAAGATTTTATGCATTTTTAGAGGGTAAATAATGAAGTACATTGCTCAAGCTGAGTAGACTTTACACAATTCAGTAGTACACTTATCTTAACAGTACACAAAGCGGCTGTTCTTTTGCTGGTGTAAGTTGCAATTGATATGCTGTTGCCTCTGTTGACGAGGCACTTTCTGTTCTTTGACATAATATTTATCTTTATCCTCTTAGTTTTCTTTTTCATCACGCGTGGTGATGGAGTAATCATAAAGAGGCATGATTTTAGGAGCCCTCTCTTCTAACTAACGCATTTATAGCAAACCAGATAATCGTTCAAATAAGGGCGGTCGTAAAGAAAACAAAACTTTTTGCCAGTCTTTAATTAATAGCACGAAAGGCAGTATTTTTTCACGGAGAGTTTCTTCTTTCTAATTTTCAAAGCCAATTATGCCTTCTACCAGGCAGCATTAAATTTTTAAACACACTTTCTTAACAAGGTCCAAAACTACACGTGTTATGAGACGTTTAAATAATTTAAACATTTTGTACGCTGTAATTTTTCATACATTTCGTCGTCCTCTCGATGCTTACATCTTTCAGAGAAAACTGCTCTGTATGAAATACATTAACGTTAAATAAATTTAAGTTTACGTATTTTCAAAAGGAATACATTATCGTTAAATATACTTTGACTTACGTATTTTCACATTGCGATAGTAATCAAACACCCAGAGAATGCCAACGAAGTGAATTTTGAGAAGAATTTTGAAAAGAATGTAATAACATGAAAAATGAAAATTTTATATTCAAATATTCTTTGACAAACCACCATGAGCCAAACTGATTTCTCGAATGCCCTGAGAATTACACCATTCCTTGTGATACTACACTGTATGACTCTGCAATAGATTCCATTGCTTCCTTTTCAGATATTTTTTTCCACTCTGGTGGCACGTCTCCTTCTTCGCATTCGTAGTGTTGTGAAAATTGCCGATTGAATCGGTTGAAAATGTACTTCCAGAACATACTGTAATTATTGTCATTAAATGGAATGTTCCAACCTTTTACGAAAAGTGAAAAATTTACAATGGTATCATTTTCTATTGTCACCTGTCTTCCGTCAGACATCAAGTCTGTACATGTAAATGGCGCTAGTCTAGTATTACTGGGTGTTATTGTTGCTCCTTTTATTCCAACGGGAATGTGGCAAAAGGCTGAATGAGAACTATGTACAGCTAGAGAATATTCACAAACATTTCCACATGAGGGGCACTGTTCTTTGCAGCCTAAGACGTTCCTTGAGAGTTCATTATACATATCACTAGGAAGGGAAAACAACCATGTTTTCGTTTCGTCCATGTTTCCTGCCCCTGGCAATTCAATTTTTCTCTGGAGCAAATACTCCAGCTGTTTTACAGTAGCACAGCATTGATTACAAAATAGGTTGATGTCACTGAATTTAAGTTTTTGGTCCAAGCGCTTAAAACATTTACGGGTACTTTCGCTCAAGCATTTTTGAAATATTTGAATCCAGGAAAACATTGTTTCGTCTTTCCTTTCTAAACATGCTGATGTTGTTCGTTTAACCGTATCAATGACATTATCTAGTTCTCTTTTTATGGCATTACGTTTTATCTTTGCAATCATTGAGCTCGTGCTAGCGTTGATTTCTTTAGCTAAAAACGGCAAAACCCTTCTTTCGCTACAGTTCTCATAATTTTCAACGAATTGTAGTAGTGATAAATAATCACCACTTTCACAAAAAGTAACTAACATATACTTGACGAATGATTGTTTATATAAGATGACAATCTGATGCTGAAGTAATGATTGTTTCAATTCATTTTCAAGCTGACGCGGAATATATTCCATAAGTGATTCTCGAACCGCATTGAACACCATGTCAGAAAAATTTTCTTGAACTTTTTCGTTTGCGTATATTTTACAATTGAACTTCAAAGTTGGGAGCAGTTTTTCAAACAAACTAGGTATGCTATTTTCTTTTTCACTTTGGTGTATTTTAGCAGATATTAATGTCGATGACCACGCAAACACGTAAACAAATGCTGTTGCTTCAATTGTCGCTGACTGCGGTCCATCGGTAAAAGTAGTTTTTATCAACTTGAAAACGTAATCGAATGACTCGTCAAAGTTGTAAGGCGTCCTACCTAACGTTTTCCCTAAAAGATATGATTTTGCATCATTAACAGCACCTAAAATAAGATTCATATTTCTTGAAGATACTACCGGAAGTAAGTGAAGGAACTTTCTGTCTAGTTTTTGAAGGGTTTGCATATGAAATGGAATGTGCACAAAGTTAAGGGATTTATCAGATTTAAGGTTTTCAGCTACCTGTGAGAACTTATCTTCGGTAAATATGTTTTTCAGAAGAGGTATAATCCATTCAATTTTCTTATCTAGAGACTTAAATTTTAAAGGCTCTTCATGTTTTATCACATAAGTTCCAAAATCAACGACACACTTGCTCGCACTTCCATCAGCTTTTTGAAGATCGGCATTTACATGATGTTTGTGAATTTTAAAAATAAACTGAATGCAAAGGAAAAGGCACATCGTCAGTTTGTTTATTGAAATTGAAAATCTATCCAAGTGTTTTTTTAAAATCAGCATCATCTCATTTCCGCACTTTTCAAATTGAGTATAGTCACAGTTTAAGCTTTCAAACTGTTTCTGGCATTCCATTAAGGTCTTCTCGTCTTTTTCGAGCACGTTATTAAATTGCTTTGCCACTACACGTACATCTTCCATAGATTCAGCCGATACTGACAAATTAGAAAAATTATCCCGGAGACCTGAAACAATTTTATCGACCTCAGTTCCATATTTTGGCCCTTTAAGTGCTGTAGTGATCACATTTCGTGTCCAAGTTTCAACCTCGTGAATTCTTTTCGTGGGGAAGCGTTTTTCTAAGCTAGCAGAATGCTTTATCGAGTAAGCCTCAAATTCTTCTTTCTTCTGTTCAGACGTTTGACTATCTTTCATAATTGTTTTCAATTTAACTTCAAATGATTGACTCTCTTCTTCAATTACATTATCAGTCTTTATTTGTGACTTTAATTGATCAGTTTTGTGACCTAGGCTTTTGGCACATGGGAGATTTTCACCCGGTGCTTTACTTGATTGAAGCGCAAGTCTTTCTTTTATTGTGTTGAAACTGTGGGATACAGAAGAACATTCTTTTAGTATTTGAAGAATAAAGTTTCGAATGTCATACAAGCTAGAAAGATATTCATTCTTAGTTTGAAAGTCCCTGCTATATCTTAATGTCGGTAACAATTTTAAATTCACCATGGAGGACGATTTGAAATAAGGCCAAATATCTTCAAGGAAAAAATTTTCTTTACTTCCATATTGCTGCCTAGATATTGAATGCGTTCCGCGAACTGATGCACATGATTGTTGTAACCTTGAAGAGGTATAAGATTCTAAATCATTTAAACTGGTCGACTGGGTATTTTTCACATTATAAACAATACAACATTTGTGTAACACCTTATCTGTTTTATTTAGTAAGCAGTGGGCAGCCATATCAAAAGCTGTTGTTTCCTCTGGTTGAAGGTCGGCGTTGTCAACATGAAGAATAAGTACATCGGTTAAGAGAGACAGCATCGTCAGCACCTGGTTTCGTCTTTCCCAATACATACCTTGAGTTATCTTAAAACTCGAATGCGTTCCCATAAGAATTGTCAGAAGATAATCAAATCTGACCGACGCATCAGTTTTTATTTTGACGGGAAATAAATGAATTCTGGGATCCCTTGAGCACATGGCTTCATCTGTGGTAATATTTGCACCAAACATGTGATCCAGCATCAGACAAGTAGCTTCCCAGTCCCCACCGAATACAGAAAGAACCCGAACGGAAGCAGTGTGGCCGAGTAAATACTGTAAACCAGACATTGCTGCTAATGCAAACGCAAACGGTGAGTGGCGTGAATCAAAATCAAAAAAGTTGATGGAATTTCCATTTAACATCCACGTTGCTAGACAGTGGTTGAATTCACTTACGTCGAAATTAGGTGGCAAACTAGAATGAGTAGATTCAGTCATCAGCATTAACTCGTATAGGAAATGTTCCACCGAGAAAACGTTTTTCTCTGCCACTTTTAAGGATTCACGACTAGGCCTAAATGAGCAAACACTTCCTGAGTCCTCTCGATCTTTTGTAGTCAATTTGTTTGTATCTTTCAAAGTTCTGAGTCTCTTTACAAAATATGATTTATGATAATTCACCGGAAAGATCCCATCAGCAAAAAATTTCCGTTGAAGTAAAATATGCATATGCGAAAGAAAAACCTGCCTTTTATCGTTGTCATACGTGGTTAACTTCAAAAACTTTGAAAATGCCGTCGATATATTATGATTAGCATCTCTTTCTAGATTTCGTGTAATGTCTTCTCTTAGAGAATCTCCTAGTAAATCGATTTGTGTATGGTATTTTGAAAGCGGAAGGATCGTTTCAGCATAACCAGTAAGTGTAAATGGTAGAGAATGAACAGTTTCTTCAGCTACGTTTCTTAAATCTTCGAATATTCGTCCGTCACCTTCAATCTCAAAAGCTTTGCAATGTTGAGCAAAATCGGTCACGGAATACCTCACGCAGACTTCATTTTGGTGTTCCTGGATCATTTTAGCAAGGTGTTCGGTAATTTCACTCAACGAAGACTTTTCATAATTTAAAGCTACTTTGGCCTCAGATGCATGTGTATCCGGTAGAGCATTTTCACAGATAAGGACAACAGTTGAACGTTTTGCACTTACAGAGATGAGTCGTTCTAATTTGCTTTCAGGGACGTCCTTTGCAACAAAAATAATGTTGATTTTACACACACATGCAAACAAATCTTGCAAGTCTTCTTTATCATCTCCATCACCCCTAGAGTTGAGTAAAAGAAAAGAACGTGTATGCCGGTCATTGTCTGTTTGATCTGACATATGCCATACCGCCTCAACCGTCCCTGTAGACCACCGACTTCCCGGTGGTTCCGTCTTAGAAGTTATGTAAAAGCTCTTGTTTTCGAAGTTTTGCAGCCTGGACAATAACGCATTTAAAATTGCAGATTTCGAAAATTGTATGTTACCAATCCGCATCGCTGAAACACACAAAGCTTCATGATCGGCTAACTGTATCCTTTCTGTTGTTCCAGTATTTGGGTTGATACGGTAGTGGAAACATTTCTGTAGTCCATGGCATAAAACTTTTTTGTCAGGACTGTTAATACATGGCATTAAAACTGGAACAGCCTTTCCAATTGAATGAAGTTTAGAAAGGACATCTTGCAACAAGAGTTGATCGCAACAACTAACAATTGCAAATAAGATATCTTTCTTATTAATCGGACATGAACTTATCTCAGATCCTTGTTGATATTGTACTGTTGAAGGCAATTTTTCAATTGCTTGGTGATCCAAAGCTGACAGATGAGTGAAGAACTGAGAAACCACATCATGTTCCTCTTTTTCAATGTTGGAATACAACTTCAACGTTCTTCCATCTCTTGTCGATAATTTGATACTTGCATTAATTCCAAGAAAATTTAAAAGGTTCTTGAGATCTGCCATGGGGCTCTGTTCAAGGTACCCAGACGCTGCACGAAAATAACGGAAGAAAAACCAAAAAAGTAAGTTAATTTAAAAGGACTAAGCAGTAACCCAAAGCTATTTACTTTGCACCATCAGTTGAATTCAACAAGGCTCTCTTGTCACTCAGTAGGTGCCTTATATGATGTTACTGAATATAAATATTGAAAACTAAAGGTATACAAGGGGGTTTTATTGACAAGATTTGACAATTTAGTAATCTTAACATAGGCACGTGATTAAAGCCATAGGGGTAGGAAGCTGCTCAAGACTTGCTGAACTTTGTTTCGGATCGCTTCCTGGGGAGGGCTCTTAGGGGAAAATTTTTTTGATATTTGGGGGTCCTCAGAATGATGCAATTTGGTGCATCATCTTGGACAAATTTTAATTTAAATTACTGCAAATTTTTGACATTTCTTAGCCCTCTGGAAATTTTATTGATATTTGAGGGTCCCTAGATGCAATCTGGTGCGTCATTTTGGACAATTTTTAAGGTAAATTACTGCAAATTTTTGACATTCCGTAGCCCTCTGGAAAATTTTTGATATTTGTGGGTCCCTAGATGCAATCTGGTGCATCATTTTGGACAATTTTAAGGTAAATTACTGCAAATTTTTTACATTTCTTACAGAAGAGACAAATGAGGGATTTTCGTGCTTGGAAAGTGTTGGGCTGAAGCATACTTCCGCCCCTTTTAAATTTCGCTGGTGCCCCCAGCCCCTTGCTTCCTACGCCCTTGTTAAAAACATCGCTCTTTGAGCCGTTTGGCCTGATAATGAATGAAACAATCTGTATTTATGTGACTTTGCCGACAATAATTCTGCGAGAATTTAAAGTAGGCCTTATCTTTAAACAAAGCAATTGGCTACATGACACTGCACTGTTAAAAGTTGGGCAAAAATTACCAACTTTTTAACCAACGTTGGGCGTATATTGAACAACCTCAAAAGTTGGGCAAGAAATGACCAACTGAATTGGTCAAAGTTAGTAAACCAACAGTTGCGTAAACAAACTCCCAACTATTTGGTGAACTATGTGAGTCAAATTTACCCAACTATTTAGGTAACTTTCTAAGAATGGCTGCTTAAATAGGTAATGCTTTCCTAGGGGCGTTGGGTACACTTTCTACCCATCAGTTGTTAAAATTATATCAATTTATTGGAAAAGACGTAAGCTTTTTTGGGGG
>WURT03008446.1:0-16550 GCA_009936505.3 Holothuria glaberrima
CTAGGGCAGTGTACGTTAGTGCAAACATACGGCAGCCTAACAGGGCGGCGGTGCATTGCATTATGACTGTGAGCGAGTGCTACCATTTGCAGAGGAAAAAAACAATCGACTGCAAAAGCCGCGGTAGTAGCTGGTTTTGCTGTCGATTATACCTAGAAGTGGGGGCAAATTTTTGCCGTTGATCAATCTGTACTTCTTCATTCGATTAGTCTCTACATTTCTTTTCCATGCACATCAGAATTTTACGTGGGCCTAAATAAAACTCAAGGTAGGCTAATGCATTGTAGCTATCATTATTTACTATACAATGTATGATCTACGCACTTCGTGCAGGTGTTTAATACACTGGCTTTCCTTAGGCCTTCAGCGGCAGCCATATTGCATTTAAATATTTGTGTTCCATCATGTGCAGAAGTTATATACAGCTTGCTGCATAGGCTACATCTTGTACTGCAGAGAGTAGGCCCATTTCAAAATACATTGTTTTACAGTATTAAACATGGCTAAATTTGTCAAAAATGACAAAAGCATTCTCCTGGCATGTTCAAAAGACTCTTAAACAGTTATCTATAAAGTATCGACAACTATTAATCGGAAGGTTTCTTCCCACGAGGCACATTTCTTTAGAGGGGCTTTGCAGTTTTGCCATTGCCTAACCTGCAGAATACATGGATAGGCCTACTAAGATGCTAATCTAACACAATACATGTTCAGAAGTTGTCTGCTTACTCATAGAGATACAGGGTCTAAAATTTCCCAATTATTTTGGTTCCAAAGCGGTAACAAATGTTGTCTAGGATGTTGATATGAGTATTCAGACTTATTTATGGTCTGGATAGGGTCTTTGCTTGTCAAACCAACTTAGATATTTTTTAAGTCTTTTGCCATATATATATACTGTTACGAGAAGCTGATACAGTCTCATGACTTCAAGGATGCCCATGCAAAGTAAACTCAAGTTCACATGAAACTAGTGCCACTCTGAATCCTTTTTCCATTGCTATGTGGGTAGGGGGGGGCTACTAATACTTTCCATTATGAGTGCATACAGTATATTTGTCTGTGTTTGAATTGTGTGTGTTGGGGCTTACACGCATGTGAAACTTACTTCGTAGCCGTATTATATTTCTGCAGCATCAGTTCAAGGACAGAACCCCTTATTTGTTCACCTTCTAAAAAAATTGTCAAAAATGTTGCAGTAAGTTTCCTTTAAAATTTGCACAATAATTGCACTAAATTGCATCTGAGGACATTAAAAATTCAAAAATTTTCCTAAGGGGAGGGGGACACCCTTTTTGTATGGGATGCTCATGGCTGAGATCCATTTCATTCAGCATGGAACCAGCATGCCCATTGGGCTTTTGTTACAAGGGGAGGGGAAAAATAATTTTAGGTCACAAGGTTTCAAAAGGTTTCGAATTATTAACACAATATCTCGAGTAGGATAACTGTGGGATCTCATGCTTGTCATGTGGGTGACTCAATCTTGTTACAATATATCATATGGCAAGGAATCAGTAAGCCTTTTGGCTTTCTAGTTTTCCATCTCATTTATTTTGTTCCTTTTATTGAATATTCTGCATGAATTGTTTCATTGAAATGTTTACATCCCCACTAAACACTGAACATTAGGACTACATGTTAAACTTTAAACAACAAAACATTAATTACTTAAAAACCCTGAGATGTCATATAAATAGTATTGACTTTCATAGTCTGAAGTACAAATGGAATAATCTTAAGTATGACAAAGCTTAATTGAATAACTCATAAAAATTACCTGGGTGTACATTGGTGTAAAATATTGCTAGACTTAATTATTACTGTATGTTAGTAGCATTGAACTTTGACTGCAAATTTGAATTTGCAAATTAATTCAGCAATATCTAGAATATCTGAAGCAACTTTTTGCATAAACATGGTACTTAAGGTCAAGTTTAAGAAAATTTAACAGATGCCTAGATAAAGGAAATCCAAGTTGATGGGGGGGGGAGGGGGAGGGGGTTGTTTGGGAAATTCTTGTTGGTGTAGACATATAAGCAATGTTCAAGTTGGATGTTCTTAAGGGCTTTAGAAAAAGAATTGCAAAAGTCAGACATACCTTTGGGTGTGCTTGTGCAGAACTAGAATGTGTGGGTTTTATCGTACTCATGACAAATGCATGATAATTTAAGAATCTCAATATCAACCAGATTGTTTTCTTTATCCACCTTTAAAGGTTGTTATGACTGAGTCATCCCACATTGATAGCTTTTTGGCAACATGCCAGGTACAAATAATAACTTCAGGCAGAAGAATATTTCCCCAGGACAAATAGAGGGAACTTCATGTAGGAATCATTAACAAGACCACCAATGGTGCAAACTTTGACTTAGGCGAACCCGGGATTTCAAACACGAAAGGGGAGGAGGGGGCTTACTCCATAAGGGCAAATTTCGCACGTATGCGAGCCAATTGTACGAAGCCTCGAAAGAAGGTGGTGGGTGGTCTTAGGAAAGAAAACTTGGAAAATTATGCACTTGAATGGTATATCTGCAGGGCATCTAGCAATTAAAATAAGCACTACATATTGTTAACTAGCTTTGGTATCCTCTAAAAAATGTGATGTCAAAAAGGGGGACTTCAGCCGGGAAAGCCCGTTCTGGCTCTGCGTCTCAGTGTAAGGTGCAGGTTTGGTATATTAAACATATTAGAAGGTGATTGAATAACATCTGGACGATTTTATAACCCCCAGTTATAGGCCCATATGCAAAAACACCACTTGCCAACAGCCATTTACTGCCCATCAATTTCATCATAAGGGTACGAGGCAGGTCAGGGACATATGCCCTCCCAGTTCGGGCAACTTGATCAATTTGGGCAAATGTGACAGCCAAGAAAATAAATTATGCACTTTTATTCGGGCAACTTGGTCCAAGTTCTTAATTTGGGCAAAAATTATCCCTGCCCCAAAAAATATTGACCCCCGTATGCCTATGAATGTCATCTCATTTAAGCTGATTTCTGAACAAGAAAAGGGTTGACCTTTGGGTAGTGATTTTTCAGGACGTAGTCCAGAACCTTGTGTTTATTAAAAAATATGTGTATCTTTCATTTATAATTCTTGATTCGATTGCATAAATTATATCCTGAACAAAAAATTACAGGCAAATGTCATAAAAAAACCTCTCAACATTTTAGTTGAAAGAGCATTTAAGTTCACTCAAAGACAATATTCGAAAGGAAATTGAATCGCAACCAGCCAGATGCTCTTCCTTCATTGTTGACTATTGTCGTTGCCTACGTAGCAGGCTGTACGGCATATGCCTTGATCAATCATATGTCTTGGAACTTTGGGAAACCCCAAAGAGATGATCAAACAGAGACAGCTCCGCAGCGTATATGGTTTGCATTACCCTGTTAAAGCACAAACAAAATTTGCAAACAATGCATAGCTTTATGTAAGCTTTGCCTTATATGTAAACAGATGGATCAAGAAGGTTCCATGTAGAACCTCCTTGGATGGATTACTACAGCGATCCCCCTGTTTTTATCGTGGGTACATTGGCCAGAAAGTTGTTTGTTTGGCCAAATCGTGCATGAAATATACAGCAAAACTTAATACCAACTGATTTCAGCTGGCGTTGCCCTCACGGTCTTGGCTTCAAAATGCCAAAGTGTTGGCGCTAAGTAGAATTGTGTCTTTCGGACGAAAAGGAGGTAATTTTATTTCGGATTTTCTCCTACATTAGTTGATAAAATGGAATGTATTTTACAGAGAAGATTACTGACAAGATTTAAAAGCAACTGAGATCAGTTAACTTTTTATTTTTTGTTCCAACCAGGAGTAAATAAAGTTATTTTTTATTCCAACCAGGAGTAAATCCTCCCAAGGCGGAATGGTCAATTTTCAATTAAAAATTGCTCCCTAAAACATCATTTCTTGTGATATCGATCATTTCTCAACAAGTTATAAGTATGGACAACTCAAAAACTGGTGTGCAAACTTTCGGGCACAAATATCAAGATCCCTCTGAACGCCTTGCCGAAAACTGCTGTGGCAATCGCATCACTTCGACTAGAAGTTTTCTAGTCAAAGTAAAAATGAGAAAGCAGTGGTCACATTAAGGCAAGGTGGAAAAAGTAGTTGCCCCAGTCCTGGGGAGGAAAATTGTGCATTTGGGCAGTAGTTGAGAAAAGTTTTTACACTACCAGTGCAATGAAAATGATCAAAGGTCACCTTCAGGACAGTTGTTGATGACAGTTAATTGGTGTGTTTTGCATGAAAATTCATGTAATTACTTTTCTAAATGTGAGAGGTAAGGGACCCTGCTGTTTTTTGTTCTAGACGGACAAGTTGCCTGTTTTGTGGATCATTTTTTGGAACAGGCTCTCAAGGGCAACTTGAGCAAGTAAAGTTGAGCAGCAAGTAAAGTAGAGCCAATGTCTAGAAAGTTTTGAGGGTAATCTTCATACTTGTGATGAGGGGCATAGCCACAGATGGTAACATATCCAATTTGACAAGGCAAAACAAAACGGTTCATAAATGTTAATACTTTTGAGCAATTTTTGGAGCATTTTTTACAATGATGCTTTGTTTTTGTCATGACAGCTCTCTTACAAGATGGACTGGCGTGATGTCAAAGATGTTTTCAAAGTTGCGGGAAAAGTGGAGAGGGTGGACATTTTCAAAGACAAAGATGACCGAAGCAAAGGCCTGGCAGTAGTCAAGTATGAGTCAGTGGTGGATGCCGTCAACAGTATTTGTATCCTTTTGTTTGGTGTGAGGAAACGACCTTGTTACTTGCCTTTCCTCTTCTTCCTTAACCTATCCTACCTGTCCATTACTTCACATAGAGGTAGAAATTTCAGAAAGAAAAGCTCTGTATGTTTCATTTACTTTACAGATACCATATACTGGTACTATGTTTGGGTGGATCAAAGTAAAGGGCTTACTACTTCGGAGATATGGGGTTCATTCCCTGGTGAGATCATAAAAGACCTTATGCATATGATGACACAGACCAGAAAGTGTGCCTCCCCTACCCCATTCCTCCTGCTGGAGGTAAGCGTGTATCATCGCAGCTTACATCAACAAATGCAGGCAGCTGATTTGTATACTGGTCAAATACACGCATAAGTCTACTACACACATGGGAAGTCTAAATTGTGCATGCTGTGTGCTCAATTGTTAATCCTCCAAAGTGATATTGTATGAAGTCCATGCATAAAATCTATAAGAAAGGCTTTTCATTCAAGAGTAATTTGCAGTTTTCTTGTCTTAAGTTTTCTCTCCTAAAGTTTCCACATCTGAAATAACCTTCAACATTGAAATGATTCTTTACTCAATTTCAAATGTTGAGTGCTACTTTTCAAGAAATTGTAAATGGTAGCCTTTGCTGGCTCCTACATTCTTTAGTGGCTTAGACTTTAAGAACAAACTACCATCAAGAACTACCATCCAGACCTGAATAACGTGCTCAGCAGTTTTATGAGGTTTGCGAGGAAAAGAAGTATGTGGCATTTGCTAGGATTTTCCTTGTAACAAAGCAGCCAGTTTTGGTTCTTGATTGTTATGAAAATATGTGAAAAGTGGTGAATGGTTTATCATGATCGGGGTGCAAAACATCTTATCACTGGATACATAGTTATCATTTTGAAATCCTCCCCCAGTCTTTTTCACTTGAGCTATGGTACTCTTTAGTGTCAATTTCAATTAGTCAGCAGTAAAGGTGTGCATTGGTCTGATTATTTTATGTCCAAACCACCCCATCCTCAGTTTTGGCAAAACAAGAACACCTGAGAGCCACTAAGCTAAGTACTCATATCACATGTAACCAAATTGGAATTGGTCTAGGGGAAAGTCCAACTATTGAAACTGATAGAGCCCTAAGACCACCAGGGACTGACCCGATAAAATCTGAAGCAAGGTCTCATGGAATGACATGTATAAGGCTTATAGTTGAAAAGATTCTCTTCACGATGTGCAAATTAAAAGAGACAAAATATACTGCAAAATAATCATGTGACTGTGGTCTTTCAACAGGGTTTACCTTGGGTAAAGAGAGACTATAACTTGCAGGGTTGTAACCTTTGTACAGTGGGGAGTAATAATAGTGCCTCGAAAAAGATGGTATATTTACACCAATTAATATTTTTTTCTTCTGTCTTGCTCAGTTTGGGTGGAAAAAAGCAGACCAAATGAGACCAAAATGAAATCAGTCTCATAACAAGTCAGTCTGATATCATCAAGACCACCCAAAACCAACATGGGTGGTCTATGCACACCTTTAGTCTGCGGGAATGGTAGTACATTTTAGTTTGAAGTGCATGCTATCAGGTTGTCAGTTAAACCTTTAAAAGGTGTCATCTACAGAAAGCTTATGCCTTCTCAAGTTCTCTGAGAAAGATACTTTCCTGTTTTCTCAGGTCTGCCCTTCCCTTACACTGAGATTAGTGATACTAATCCAAGTGCTACTTCGCTGCACATACCTGTGGCACCTGCACATGTTAGACTTGTTATTAGGTCTTCAATTTTTGGCTTCTTACACAGGGTATTGAACTGTACAGAAACTGTCCTCTGCCTTCACCACAAATTGCACGTTCATTTCTTTCAAGTGTCACATACCACTTTTCATGTAAAGCATGGCACTCCTGACATTACTTCAATCTTATTGAAACTGCCGTACAATTACAATGGTTGGGAAGCAAATGCCGTAGATTTAAGACCTCAAAACAGTGGGTAGAATAGGGAGTTCTCTATCTTTCAAGATCTTAAAAACTACCATGTTCAGTTAACCTTAACATTTATGCAAACAGGTATGCTCAATGGCCAAATGCTTTACAACAGAAAGCTGGCAGTGAGAATGGTAAGACCTTTAACCTCATCTTCCTATTTGTGCAAATATGTGCATGAGAGCTCTTATATGTACTATGCTTATGGCAAGCTCCTTTTCCTTGTAGCAATCATTGCCTACTACCATACTGTGAGGCTTATCCTGTGTAAAGCACTGCCAAACATATCTTATGATGGCGGCGCTACATTAAGTCATTTATTATTATTATACTTCAAGTAACTTTTAATATCTTAAAGGGGCTTATTGAGTTGGTTCCCAAAATTCATAATTTTTATCACAACTGTTGAGATTTACTCACATCTTGATGGTAAATGAGCAAACTAAGAGATTCTGCACATCTGACTCACAACTGAAATGGCTATAATAGGGTAATTAATGATTAAAATCATTTATTACAACTTTGTGACCAGACACTTTTTACCATTATGTAGTAATCCTATGCAATCACTTTCCACAAAAACAATACAATTTCTCACATTTTCAGTAACTGCAGGAAGTGAAACATGACTAATGAGGCTAATCAGAAACATTGTCATGCAATTATTTCCTTCAAACTTGTCCCAAAAATAATCGATGTCAACTCAATGAGCCCCTTTAAGTGAGTGGTCTTTTTACATTTCTCCCCTTGACAGAAATATGTTAGTATTATTTCCAACCCTTGTTACCCAGTATCTCTTTATATCAACTAAAAATGTGTTTCAGCAGTCATTTTAGCCTTTGTTGTGTTGCTTTTCACATTTATTTCTGAAATTAATAGAGCTTTTTCTGCATTTTCAAAAACAGGATCGGGAGAGGAGTTCCAATTCAAGGGATAGGGATCCCCCTAAACCCAAACCTGTACCAGTCCCAAGTAAGTACCTAAAATTCAGTTAAGCTAGGACTTGAGTTGTCCTGTAAATATTTTCATGAGATATGACAAGAGTGGATGCATATGTAATAACACATATTGGAAGTCAAAGCCGTGAGGGATCCAATGGGCAAAATAGTGTTCTCCGTGAGGGGTTTTAGGGGTGCCCCCCCCCCGAGTGAGTTACCGCCCCCTTAGAAAATCCGCTCATAATACCGGAAGCAAAAAGTTACATTCTTTGCTCTTTGGCAGGGAATAATATATTTGGGTGGCAATCAATGTGATTCGCAATTATGTGTGTGCTTCATGCGTGGCAGCCCCCTCTCTTGAAATTGTGTGGAGAACACTGCAAAAGGATACAGAGTGGTGATTGGTTGCAGGTACTGTGATTTTTATTCCTTGCTGATAGCAAAAGAAATCTGTGCAGTCATTGAGGGTGGCATAAGTGTATATTTCTGTATGTGTTATTTTTTTTGTAAAGACAGCATTTCAAGAGAGTAACTTTGAAGGATTTCGTTTGGATGCCTCTGGCCACCCAATATTGTGTCTAAGATCCCTATTATAATTGGCACAGGTTAAAGACCATTTGAGGCCACAAGAGGTCAAACTCTCCAACCTGCAGGTCCTATGTCTCAAGAAAGGAAATTCATATCTCTCATGGTTGGCATGTGGGTGCTGCATAATGAGCACATCATCTCCATCATTTCACTAAGGGTCAAAGGTCTTTTTTAAGCAGAAGTACATTGGTGCACTGCAGCTAGTTTAAACCATTCTGCCCCCCCTTCCCGAGAATCCCATTTTGGCAGGTCTGCTGAACCTTTTGAGGCTTATGGCAAACCCTGACAGCCTGAATTCTTTCTAGCTAATGGCAGTCCTATGTTGAGACTGTAGAGATTATGACATAAGATGCTCATAATTTATTGTTGTGTGACCATGTTGTATATGCCACTAAGATATTATGGAGAAGTGGGTTCTTCTATGGAGTATCTGAGGTTCAATGATGCAAAAGTCACAGTCAAGCTTTCTTATAATTTTAATCAAAGTTTTTTTTCCCTTTTTAGGAGGACTGGATAGCATGGGCCCTAGCTTGGAACAACTGGCACAGAATGTCATCTCTCAGCCAGGTGGCATGGGTGGTGGAGGAATGAGGGGTGGCATGGGAGGTGGCGGTAGTCTTGGTGGCTTGGGAGGTGCTGGCGGTGGTATGGGTGGCATGGGTGGTAGTGGAGGCCTTGGTGCGCTTCATGGTCTTGGTGGAGGAATGGGAGGTGGGCTTGGGGGAGGTGGACTAGGAGGTGGAATAGGTGGTGGACTTGGAGGAGGACTAGGAGGTCTGGGTAGTGGAATGAATAGTGGTCTAGGTGGCCCAGGGTCCTCATCCCTTGGTATGGGTGTTGGAGGTGGATCTGGTTTAGGGTTAGGAGTTGGGAGTGGTCTCGATGGTGGACTAGGTATTGGTGGTATTGGTCAGGGACTTGGTGGACTGAATCCAGGCCTTGGTAGCATGGGGGGTGTTGGAGGCAGTCTGGGTGGTTTAGGAGGTGGAAGTCTGTCACGTGGACTTGGATCAAGTAGCAACATTGGTAGTCTGGGTAAGAATTGGTTTTTCTTGTGTTTTCACTTTTTAATTAGTCAATGAATTCTGGATCTAAATCATTTTAACCTTTCAGCAAACAGGCCTATAAATCCGTCCTGCAAGGTTATGCCCTCCACACTACTGGTGGATGTGTCCACCCAAGTAACTTGTCTTGATTAACCTCATGTTCCTTTGCACCATCCAGCAAAACTGATCCGAAACTACATCAGTCTAATAGAAGACTCAATTCTGTTTAACAATTTTTATACCAAACATCCTTGGTAGTGGCATGAAATATTTTGGAGATAATTCTGAGTGAAAATGGTGAAAAATTTTGTAACTAATTGAGCAATCCCAACTATCCTATGATTACTTAAAGGCAGTTCTTCAAAGTCACAGAGACAAATTTTAGAAAGAATTTACAAGGGAATATTCTGCCTTTCATTTGGACAACAAGTGTGCCCATTCAATACAAATAGTGAAAGGCCTGAGGTTACCAAAAAAGATACAGGTAGTAGCCACGTCCCAATGCAGTATAAGCTAGGATGCTACTAAGCACCGTTACCATGGGGCCTAGTACTGCTAGTGTTATTAACAGAAGTAGGGGTTAGGGAAATGATGACAGTAGATGAAGTAGATTAGATTTAAGCAACAATATTCTAGTTAAATGCCCCGTAATAGAGACTTTAATAGGCCTCATTGCTTTTACAGAATACTAATGATAGTAATCTGTAACATGGAGAAACAGGTTATAAACAAAAGACATGAACATTCCAAGCTCTTTAACATTTGTGTTCATCACTTTTTCATGAAACAAATTTTAGTTAGAATAATTTGACATACAGTAGAGAGTTGGCTTCTAAAATGAGGAAGACTTTTGAAAATTAATTCGCACAGTGAAAAGTGAACAGTAAAATGATTCATTGGGGCTCAGACCAAATCCCAGAAGCAGTTTTCAAAGTACCTTTTGAAGATAATGAGAAATCATTTCCGAGAAGTATATGGGGTCGGTCGGTGACACGTCACTTCTCCATGACAACGATGTGTTGGAGTGAAAACAAATGAATTGCACATAGTCTGCACACAGTGTAGTTGAGGGATTGTTTTCCCTCCATCAGTGTAGCGCGTAAAGTGTTCCCATATAATCATACTGCAGTCAGTTGTTGTTTTCACTCCAAAGTTGCTAGGGTAACGAAAAGACCCGAATAACCGACCGACCCCATATTGTGAGAACATCTGAAACTACTCTAATTGTACTAAGGAGGCTGTGTTAAAGTCATTATAAGTTTTTACAGTTTACTTTGGCTTGAATATCTTTTTGCCAAATTATTATACTTACTTTACTTTGTTATTCAGGAAACAGCATCCTTGTTTACAACAAAATTATGATGTTTACATAAAATAGGTCAGGATATGCTAAACCTTACAATGTACATATATTCAAAGTAGGGTTTTGTCACTATGTTTCTGTAATAACTTATAAATGCCTGTCTTCAAGATGTCCAATTTGTACAAAGTTAATATTTCATTATAATTTCTATTCAGTATTGGGGATGTTGGACCATTTGTCAAAAAGGTACATTGCAAGTATAAAGTCACATAAAACTTCAGCATCCCCACCCAAGGTGAAAAATGGCCTTGACTTAGTTTTTATTTTGTGGAATAGTGAAGGTTGTTAAATTTTAATGAAAAGTTTTTTATGTCCAAAACTCATGAATATGAATCATTATCTTACATTTGTGAGACATATCAATGTTAAAATGTGTAAAAAAGTTGAATGTGCCAAACTGTGAAACCTAAGGGTGGGCATTTGCCTGGTTCACTTACCCTTTTGCACATTTTAGTTCTGTGAAAAAGCGAGCTTCCTTCTGACACAAGAATTAGAAGGATGGGACTCTAAAAAAGTATTTCTGTTCCCATCGTGTAGGAAACTATGATACTGGTATTAAACTATCTTGTATTAGAGGTCAATTTAGCAGAAATGGAAATTTGTTAGTGAATGGGAACTTAAAGCCATATACTTGTCTCCGCAAAGTATATTTTTAGTGTGGGGATATCAAAATTCTCTGTTGATGACTGCTCTTTGATTGACAACAAAGTTTGAAATTCAAAAGATTCAGAATAGCTCACATTCCACACAGTGCAGAGGGAGTGCTTTGATTACACATTATAGCCTTGTATGCTCACCAGGTCATGGCCTTAACGCAATAAAATAGGTTTGTATCTGCACAAGGAGGAGCTTTATACAGTTAAAGAAGGAGCTACAAGTTGCATAGTTGGGACAAGTGGGACTGTGTAAGATGACGAGATTTGCTCTTTAAGAGTTCTGACTTCATTTATTCACGATAGGTAACATCGCTTTTTCTAATGTTTTTCCCCATTTTTCAGGAGGGTTAGGGTCAGGAGACCTTTCACATTCTCTTGGAAGTAGCGGTGGAATGGATCGGCTGCAGAACGATTTGTCCCCCAGGTTTAGCAGCATGCGTGACGATCTTCCTCCATCAAGGGGCAGTGGTAGCTTTGGACGAAGTGACAACTTCCCCCAGGATGTTGGCTTTAGGGACATGGACAGAGGAATGGGTAGAGACAGACGAGACAGGGGAAGTGGTGGTAGCCATAGTCACAGTGGTGGTCCAGGTGGTGACAGGGACAGGGACCTTAGAAGCAGTGGAGGGGGAAACCTGGCAGGTACCCCCAAAGAAGGTGGATGCCAGATCTTTATACGGAATGTAAGCGTTGTTTCCATTTCCACATTTGTTATTGTTTTTTCCTATCTAAAAGTAACAACCTTAAGGGGTGTCTTGTATGAATCTAACAATAAGTCTACAGTGCTTAATCTTTTAATTGTTTTTTGCCTTTTTGTGGAAAGTTTGGAAAGTTTTCTGCATGATGTGTACTAGTTTTGGGTGAGCCATGTATGAAAAAAATGTATAAGGATTCTTTAAGGTATTTGAAGAAGGAAATATACAGGAGCATCTGTATTTGTTGTTTATTTTAATGGAATTGGCTGAGAATGTTAAAAAGTAAGTGGAAGAATATTACTTATGGGTTCAAAAAAGCTTTCTTGTGTGAGACTCTTTGAAAATGTAAACACAGACAAAACAAGCACTGGGAGCCATTGGCGAGTAGTGAGGCAAATGATACACAGGCTTGTAACCAGGTTGTCTAAAGTGAAATTCACTTTGGCTTTCATAAGGAAAATATGGTAGAATTGTCAAAGTCATCAATGTGAATGATATCCTGGGAGAAGGGTGTTGTCTAAGAGAAGGGGGATGTTACATAAGAATTTTTCAACTTCTTGAGAATGCTCAGATGCTAATTGTTATTCCATTATGCAAATTTGGAAGTAACTATATGTCCTTGAGTTGGACTGAGCGGAACTGTAGAGGACGAGGCCGGCCCTGACAACACCCCTTCGCCTCCCCTCTTTAGTTGTGACTTGGTTAAGACAAAGCATTTATGTTTTGACATTGATTGAAAGTTTCTCATCAAATAAGTTTGAGTATTTGTCATGGTTTTGTTGTTTTCTTGCAGCTTCCATTCTCAGTTGATTGGCATCAGTTGAAAGATGCCTGTAAAGACATTGGTAAGATTTGATGATGCAATTTATTTTATATTATTAGTGGGGGTGGAAGTTGAATAATGGGTTGCTAAATTGCTTCTAAGAATTTTTTATTTCTTTGTTTGTTGGTGATGATAGATTAGTATCGGGTGGGGCAGTTTAGATAGTTGCTTGTCAAATATTGTAAGTTAACAATTGCACCCTCGGTCTGCATGATCAGTGAGGGAGTGAAAATCTCAAGCAGAGTGATTTGTGGAAAAACAGGAAGGAAGTATGTGTTATGCAGTTCTTATGGGATTAGACTCTCATGTGTCCACATCTTTTTTCTACATGTAACCAGTATCACATCATGTTTCTTTCAAACTTTGTGCAAGGGTTTTGACTCTTGTAAGAAAAATTACATCACTGACATTTGCCTGTCTCATGAATTGTTTGCATTTGGATGTTGGATGTGCCAACAATTTTGTTGTATTGAATTCACTTGCAGAAATAGAAAATGAAATACTTAAAATGTCACACCAAAGTTTACTGTAACCCCTATTCCATGCACAAACCAGGGTCCTTGCTTTAGCAAAGGAACCTATGTAGTCAGGTTGGCAAGTGTGTGTGTGTGTGCATGTGTCTGTGACGCTTGCTTCGGTATGCTGTAACTCAACAAGGGAAAGATGAACTAGACTGGAAGTTGGTATATGGATGTGTCATAGTGAGAAGGTGTGCACTATTGTTTTGGGGGAGGTCAAAGGTCATCTGGGGTCACCAGGGGTCAAAAACTGAAAACCTTACTAATGCAATATCTCAAGTTAGGAAGCTTGGATAGATTTCATACGTAGTATGTGGATGCATTATGGTGAGAAGATGAATGCTATTCCTTTTGGTGGAGGTCAAAGGTCATCTGGGGTCATGGGGGTCAAACACTGAAAACTTATTGTTAACACAATATTTGAAGGTAGGAAGCTTGGATAGATTTCATACTTGGTGTGTGGTGAGAAGATGAATCTTATTGTTTTTGGTGGATGTCAAAGGTCATCTGGGGTCACTGAGAGTCAAATACTGAAAACCTTGTTAACACAATATCTCAAGGTGAGAATCTTGGATAGGTTTCATACTAGGTATATAGATCCACCAAAGTGAGAAGCTGTGCTATGCAGTTTTTGGTGGAGGTCAAAGGTCATCTGGGGTCGCCAAGGGTCAAACACTGATAACCTTGTTGTTAGCACAATATCTCAAGGTAGGAAGCTTGGATAGATTTCATACTTAGTATGTGGATACCTTATGGTGGGGAAAAATACTTTATAATTTTTGGTGGAGATCAAAGGTCATCTCGGGTCAGTGGAGGTCAAACACTCCAAACCTTTTTAACAGTTATAGCCTATCTCAATGTTAGAAGATTGGATAGATTTTATGCTTCACATGGTGTTGCAGTAAATTCAGCAGAAAACCCATATGAGTTTGTCAGGTGTCAGAGGTGAAATCACCAGATGCCAAAAAGCAAATTCTCAGGAATTCCTAAAGTCAAATATAAGCACAAAAGTAAATTACTCCAGCACATTAAGATCACATTCACCCAAATGAGACATCTTTCAGAGATGCCAAGTATCTCAATTTTAGGTGAAATTATAGTGTTACGATTTTTATCGATAATTCTGCCATTATGAAAACCTGCATCATATACCGCTTTTTAATATTGCAGAAGATTCTCTGCCCACAAAGCAGAGGACTGTTGTGGAAGTTCGCTAGATTGTTATTTGATAGACAGCCTTTGTCCTTAAAATAAGGACATGTGAGCATGCAGGCATTGGAAATTGGAATTGATTAATTAAATGCTACCATGGGTTATTAGTTTTATAAAGAGAACTAAGTTTTGATCATTTGGATGAGATACCCTTGAGCGTGCATGAATTGTGATTGCTTAATTGAATAAAACAAATTGTAACTGTATACTGTCTGTGTGGGATATCCCTTGAAGTGCCTAGCCTGTATACAGCATTTCTTCAGAGCAATTAATTTATGCTTGAATATGTTTGTTAACACAAGATGTGCATTGATCACATAGCAGATCTTGTGCATCAACAGAAATACTGGTTCCTTCAGTAGTTGGCTCAGTTTCATTACATTCAGCAAGGAACCACAGTGCCCATTGGGCTCTTGTTAGGAAAGAGATTCAAATCTGTCAGACAGTGTACGTATGAAAATTATTTAAACTCTTCTCAGGTAACAACATTTGATTGACAGGTTCCTTTATACCATTTGTTCCCTTTCCTGACTTACAATTCCTAATTATGGGCGGCTCCTTTGAAACCCAAGTAAACCAGAAACAAAGGTCATTGTGAACATGTTACTTTGAAGTACAGCCTCTTTGCCAACAAGGTCTAAGCCTCAATGAAGATTAAAGTAAAACGACTCTATGAACATTATTAAAATGAGTATAAGTTCTTTGTGTCCCCAAGATCTTGATGTGTTGTCTCCTTGACACATTGTTGCAGCCTTACAATAAAATCACAGTTTTCGCAACTGTCCACAAAAGTAGCAAGCATTGTTGATATACGCGGTTTTAAGAAGTTTTTCATTTCCAGTCAATGGAAATGAGGTTAACTGTGATGACAAATGACAGAAGCTTAAATTTTGAATTTTTTTTTGTGACTGGCAATGTAGTGGCAATTGGTGAGATCATTGTGATGAGTCTTTGAGATGTAGCGGATGACACAAACCATTGTCGTCAGTACAAGTCTCTTTCAAGTCTTAAAGTTTCAAAAGAAAGACAGTAGACAGTTAAGTGTGCGTAACCACCTAGTTTCAAGGGGCATAAATGTTAGATCCCTATCCCTGACAACTCCCTGCATAAACCATCGTCTCTCTGTCAGGGGTTCAAATCCTGGCTGGGTCATACCAAAGACTTAAAAAAATGGAACCTACTGCCATTGTGCTTGATGCTCAGCCTAAGCATTGGAGTAGTGAAAACAAGCCAGTGAGCCACAACTGGAAAAAAGGCCCTGGCCGGCCCAACTTAAACCAATTGGTTAGAAACTGAGCTGTAAAACCTCTAACTTACTAACTCTCTGTCCCAAATAGATCCCAAAAGGGTTTCCCTCTTTCTTATGTAAACACATGTATGTAGCGGCATCGCCACCAATGTTCAGGAAATAGTTATTTCACTTGGATTATGTTCGCAAAAGAAAAAAAAATTCCTGAGATTGTTAGTTTTTCTCCTCTTGATTTTTTCAAGGTCGTGTCTTGTATGCGGATGTTAAGACAGATGATCAACAAAGATCCAAAGGTTACGGCACTGTCCGTTTTGAGAGAGCAGAAGAAGCCTACAGGGCTATCAGTATCCTTTGAAGATATCATTTATAGGGCAATTGTAATCATTCCCCACAGTTTCAATTCTCGCAACTAAGCAACTTGTAGCTCCTTCCATGACTGTATAAAGCTCCTCCTTGTGCAGATGCAAACCTATTTTATTACTTCAGGCCATGTCCTGGTGAGCATAGAAGGCTGTAATTTGATATCCAAACACTTTCTCTGCATTGTGTGGAATGTGAGCTATTTTGCATCTTTTGAATTTTCAAAATTTGATGTCAATCAAAGAGCATGGTAAGGTTGCCTTAAGGTAGGAAGATATAAAGAATTTCGCCTTAAGGAGGGAATTAGCATTTGAAGTTCGGCCTAGAGAAGTGTGGCAGATTAATCATCAGAAGAGGTAAGGTGTAAGGTAGAGGCTACACAGGGACT
>WURT03008467.1:0-32769 GCA_009936505.3 Holothuria glaberrima
GCTAAATAAACTGGAGTTGGACGTACTCGGCAGATAAGAGTCCTGTGTGAACTTGCTCATAATCGGATTCTAGTCGTTCAGTTATTTCTAGGACTGACAAAATCGCAATAGACATCATCATGTAGCCTGTAGGCACACATATTTGGCGTGTACTAAACCTTTTTTTCTCGGTCTGTAATTTCATTGGGGGGGGGGCAAGTGCGGAGGCGAGAGTTTCAAATAGGGGGCTCCCGCCCCCTGCTCCCCGCTGGCTACGTCACTGCTCTTCCTTCAACAGTCAATGTGTTACATTTAGGCTTGTATCAAAGGCGTGAATATCCAAGAGCAAAGCTTATAACTTGTGAATCGGGGAAGTTCTTTCCGTCTTCCACTAACTTTGAAAAGATAAACATGTATGAAGGAAACTAGTGTTCTCTATGGATTGCAAAACATTCATAAATGAGACTTGTCTTCCTAACCCTCATTAATGTTAGGAAGTGAAATGACTTGAAGCTCTGCCTAAATGCAAGTTTTACTATGTAGATGATGAATCTTTAATGGAAAATATCGGCTCGCTTGGTGCGTAACTTAACTGCAGCACCGTTCCCGGCACTTACTCGACTAACTTAATGATCCCCCCCCAAAAAAAACACTTGTTATAGCAAAAACCTATTTTCTGAAAATTACGTGTACGGTACGTTTCACGATTGGCTAATGTTAGCTTCTATAATTTGATACAACCTCTTATTCGACCCTCCCTTGTAATAATCTATACTCTGCCATTATCGAACTTCGTAAAAGTTGAACTGATGCAAAATCTCCTTAACAGAGTAACTGGAGCCGATTTTCTACAATTTTAATATATCTTAAAATATTGCGGGCGTCTCCGGCCGTTTCTCGGAGGAACCCCTGACCGCTCCATGGGGCCCTAACGAGCGCCCATGGACCAGATGCGTGCGCACTCGAGGTTGGTGCTCGTGGTGCATTTTCGGTGCAATTTATATTGTCCATTGTGGCCCCTGAAAAAAATTCCTGGACCCGTGCCCGAGGGCATACCGATTATCTTTTATCACAGAAGATATCTAACCCCTCCCCCATTATCGCCGTTGCTGTTCGGAAAGACTATTTCGTAACTCACTTTACTTTAACAGTAACTTTATACCAATTCCAATCCTAACTTAAGCTAATTTTCTGATTAAACTGTTAGTATCATTTGTCAAAAAGCTACATTTTTGCCTTGTGGTGGACAGTTTTACATGCAATCGACTTTTTCTTAAAATTATGTAGGACTAATAAATTTAAGAAGCTAACTATCTTACTGTCTAAACATGGGAGTCAAGTAAGAATTTTACTTACAAAGATATGAGGTTTGAATTATTTTGAAAATAAAAAGGTCCTCCACTGAGAAACTTACCAACTATCTCAGGCTCGTTCAACAGTTGATAAATATCCAGCCTCCTGGTAAACTTAAATCGCCTTCAATAGCCAAATCGTACTGCAAGCAGCTACTTAAATTTTTCAATGATGTCAAGTCACGTGATCGGCTCACAACTTCTTCCCAACGAAGACGTAGTAAAGACAATTTTCTCCCCGAAAATAGACTATCCAATCGCGAGAGAGATTTCAATTAAATCTAGAAGTCGTGGAATGAGACGGTAAAAGGAGACGACTCCGTCGCCGACTCCAGTCAGTTTAAAGATTTCTTATGAAGATGAGTACAGTTATTGCCCACTAGGGTATGACTTAAGCCACTTTAGCGGATGCAATTGAGCTTAAATGACACTCGGACAAATTACCGTAGAGGAGTGTTTTACGATGATGCTACCTCGAGCGGAAACCGACTTAATAGGTTAATTTATAACCCAAATTTGGAATGCTTTTACGCTTTTTTCTGCATAGGAAATTGGTCAGGGCTGTAGAGGGTCTCTTTCCTTCCTAAAGATGAAAAAAGATTTCATCGATACCAGAGTAATAAAGATGATTTTAGAAACATTGACCGCAAAAAACGAATATTGGTGAAGGGGGTCAAAAAAGCCCATGTGCTTATACAAAACTCCAGCTTTACGAATGGTATTGGAAAGGTATGACGTCATAAGGCAGAACCTGTTGGGATTTGGTGACGTCACATGTAATATTGTGAATGCAACGTTTCTTAGCTGAATGCAAATTTGAGGCTTGTCTGTATGAAATAAACGTCTAACATCGTGGAAGCATGGGTAAAGAATTGTTTCATTAAATTTCCAAAATAAGATAGTCTTCTCTAAGGGCGGAAGGTAAAGCCAACAGGTCGTTAACATTTTACACACATTTCAAACGGAATTATTTTCACACACCCACGAGATTAACAATATTAGGTACCAACAAGGGCTTAGGAAGCGGGAGGGCTGGGGGCGACAGCCTCTGCGAAAATTTTGGGGGTGGAAGTATGCTTCAGTCCCCCACACTTTACAAGGACGAAAACCCCTTATTTGTCTCTTCTGTAAAAAATTCAAAAAATTTGCAGTAATTTACCTTAAAATGTGTCTAAAAATGCACCAAATTGCATCTTAGGTCCCTGAAATATCCAAAAATTTTCCAAAACAATTGTCAAAATTTTCCTATAAAAATGTCTAAAATTTGCAGTAATTTACCTTAAAATGTGTCCAAAATGATGCACCAAGTTGCATCTAAGGTCCCTCAAATATGCAAAAATTTTCAAAAGAAATTGTCTAAAATTTTCTATTAAAAATGTTAAAAATTTACAGTAATTTACATTGAAGGGCAATTCTCATCATACCAAACAGTTCCAATTCTCCCATGTATGCAACTTGTAGCTCCTCCCATAGCTAAGTAAAGCACCTCCTTGTGCAGACACAAACCTATTTTATTTCTTAAGCTCATTTCCTGGTGAGCATAAAAGGCCATAATGTGTAATCTAAACACGCTCTCTTTCTCTCTCTCTCTCCCTGCATTGTGTGGAATCTGAGCTACTACTCTGCATCTTTTGAATTTTCAATTTTTGATGTCAAGCCTAGAGTAGTCACCAACTGAGAATTTTAATAACACCACACTAAAAATATACATTGGGATGACGAATATTTGTCTTTATAATTTGTTCAAAATGATGCACCAAATTGCATCTAAAGTGCCTCAAATATCCAAAAATTTTCCAAAAAAAAATTTCTGTAAAAAACGTCAAAATTTTGCAATAAATAACCTTAAAATTTTTCCAAAATGATGCACTAAATTGCATCAAAGGTCCCTCAAATATCCAAAATACCCCCTCCCCTTAGACCCCTCTCCAAGGACGGCGATCCGAAACAAAGTTCAGCCCCCAGTCTCGAACAGCTTTCTACGCCTATGGGTACCAAAATTTCTTCGTAGGCCCCGCGCTGCCATTTTTCGTTTGTATTTCATTTTTTCATTTTTCGATCTTTTCATCAATTCATAAATAACCTCGTTATCATTTACCGTATGAACCTTATTTACATGACGCCTCTGGTACAAATCCGAAGTTGACCTGCTCAGACAACACCCATTTATACACCTTCGTACACCCAGTATGCAGGGCTGTAACGCCCGATTCCGGAATGGGACTCAGTTCACTGAAAACTAAATTTATTGTTCCTTGTATACAGTTTAATACATGGTCATACACCGTCAAGCTACTTTAAAGGGTGGACCTAACACAAATTTAAAACCTAAAAAAATTTACTTAAAAGTTTATTTTGAAAATAGTATGAAGTCACGTGCTTTATATGTTGTATTGTCAAATGACCGGACTTGAACTGAATCAGAATCCGACGGAAACTGGACTCAGAATTGGCTCAGAGTGGTGGCCATTGGAATCGGAATTGACCCGGAATAGGGTTCGGTGAACTAGGATACAGTAGTTCAGTGTATCCTCTAAAATGGCGGTTATCAATAAGGTGATGATGTCATTTTGAAACGTCTATTTCATTGAGAATCTTATGGGAGGATAGTCATCAGACAAACATATTTTACATGTACCTAAATGAAAATTCATGGTTGGCGACAACATTTTGATGACGTAGAAATGAAGAAATGACACTGTGATTGGTCCTGATCATGCACACATGAGCAATTTCAATGTTTTTATTTTCACGAAATGTCCAAATGTTATCGATGTCCCAAACCTAAATTTAAAACCTAAAGAGAGTAGCACCAATTATTAGCTAACATATGCACAGTTTAACGTTCAATTTGTTTGCAGACCCTAACTACATCAAGTTGGTATGGATAGAATCTTACCGAAGGAAACTACGGCCTCAGCCGGGAGGGTACAAATTAAGAGGGTGCACAGGGGGGCAAATGTCATAAAAAAGAAGAATGTAAAAATAGAACTGAAGACGATGCACATTAAACACAAATTTGAGAAAGAATAATTAAAAGTAAATCACGATCACTCAACAGAAGGCTTGGAGGATGGAGCTGTCTACTTTCAGCCTTTTTTTTAATTTACTTTAATACACATTGTATTTAACAATATTCAGATTTTTTTTATTTGTGGCCACATACGACTCCGACTCTTTCTCGATCCTTTCTCTAGAATGACTTGATCCGCCCTTCTATACCTGTTTTTTTTTTTTTTTTTGATGCCACATTATGAAGGTAGATACTACACCAAGGTATAGATTACATATCAACCTCTCATTGACCACGTAGGGAAAATCTAGGCGCTCGAACTCTAAAACTCTAAAGGTAAAAAAATCATCTTCTTTTTTGTTATCCCTCCCTGTCAAAAACTCACAGAAGGCTTTGAAGTTGGCATTCTGCAATAAATTTCACGGAGATGATCAACTAATGTACTTCACTTATTATATTGTACACATAGACACGTGACAGTAGAAATATTAATTGGCGGAAGCCTTATACTTAGCTATCCCTCATCGAATTTCACATAATTGGGGAAAATGGCTAATTAACTACATTTGAGCTCATTTTCGTTGTCAGGGAAATGTGCTTTACGTGCATTATTAGTTTACTCTCTTTATGCAAAGTATTTTCAAATTGCTGCTAACCCTGGAAACAAATGAACAAAGGGAGTTTGGAGTGTTCTATGACGTCATGGGTTCCCACTACCCACACTTAGAAATTAAATGGAGCGGATCTTTATTAGGTACTATTGATTAAGTGTGTATATAAATAAAGACTTAGAGACGGTCTACAGGCGCATTTTTTTTTTTTTTTTGTTTTCTTAGAAACTATGATAATAATTTCCTTTGGAATGACGTAGGGTGGTCAGGATGATATGTGGGCTGCAATCGATTATCAGAGCTTAACTACAGGTGTTGGGCATTTTTCAACTTTCGTAATCTTGACGTCAGAAAATCTATACGAATTTGCATGAACAATCAGCAAGTATACACCTTTATCTGTGATTAGGTTAGTAACTATCATTTTCCTTTATAAAAAAGTGAGGAAATAATAGCATTCGAGACAAAGACTTGTGAAATTGAGGAAGATTATATTTAGAAATAGTTCAATACGTTTTCTAAAACCAACCTGTAGGTCTGGGAAAAAAATATCTACAATGAAGGCTAAACATAGCTTCAAGTAAAGATTCTTTAGATCTTTATTAAGAAAAGCTTGGAGACCATTAGATATAAATTAAGTACTTTATCTGTGTTTATATTTGTTTATTATATGTCAAAAAGTAATCACTTCTGCTGTCTTGTCCCTACAAAATATTTGGGTGTATACATGATCGAGTAGACAACGCCGTTATGCACTGTTCATCAGTGGTGGCTTGCAAACGCCTTTCTAGAGACACACGTTGGATGTAATATAGAATTCATTCAATGAGCTGAGTCAGAGGTTTCTTAACCTCCAGACATCTTATGCTTCTTTTCAAATTATAATGTGCTGCTGCTGGTGAGGCTACATGCATATGCTGATTCCCACGGGATACAGCCATGTACTCATTAGATGTTCATAGGCCGGGAAGAACCTATCCTGCGGAGTTGACTCAGTTTTTCGTACAGCCCATTGTTGCGAAAAGAACCATTGGTGGGGATGTAAGCCCATGTGTGGTGGAAGCCAAAGAAGGCGTCTACGCAAGCTAGGCGAGTTACCCTTGTTTAATTAATGAATACGGCGGTGAAAGAGTCAGGGGAAACCACGAGACAAGTTGATAATTCTAATTTGAAGATTGCCACTCTACATCAGTGGAAGGGCCAAACAGGGTTTCAAAATGTGGGAGACGGCCGCATCAAGTTTGAGTTAAATTCCCTTCACCAACTTGTCACAAGAAAGGGTCTAGTGCGCAACAGCGTGAAGTCAGAATGATTTGGTGGGGGGGGGGGGGAGTGCTGGCGCCAAAGGGTCCACAGGAACTTGAAGCATTTCTCAAAAGGGCATGGGGTACAAGGGCCTGAGTACCGGTAAGAACCCCTGTGGGCAAACAGGAAAAATGGTGTGAATCTGGGAATTAAAGCTTTTTGCAGTATTACCTTCAAACGGCAGCGGGTGAGTAATAAACATGTACTCAGTGCAAAAGTAACGCTTCCATCATTTACTTGTTGAGAGCCTAACTCGATCTAAAGGATGGTCTCTTCGATAATGCATGATAATTTGTCAGTGAGAAGAATGGGTAATGTTAGGAGTGGGGCTTTGGTAACATTCCAATCAAGATGTCCTACGGAAAGCGGATAGTAAAACTACTACCTGCGATGAGTGCACTTGGAGTCCACCTAAAATTAGCATATTAGAGAGATTTCAGAGTTTACTTCTTTAAACATCGCAGCCGTTTTCTATCATATTAAAATATCCTCTTAATTTTAATCAATTCCTCCCCCTCCTCTTTCTTCCTCTTAATTATTAAAATTTGTTGATGTTTCTGTTTTACCTACTCATGAGGTTACTGATGCCCCAAAATTCGATCTCTCACTTACGCAGCCACGGGGTAGCTTTAAAGCTCCCCCGTGGCTGCGTAAGTGAGAGATCGAAGCCCTAAAATGAAAACACTGGGGTACGTCTATCGAGGGGTCGAGAAGATACCCTTGCATAATTTGCAGGAAAATACAACGTTTTTTGCAATTTTCCTGATTCCACTGAGGCAGCCACAGTACCACATTCGTTGGAAACTTCTGTCAAGACGTCCTCTACTGTGTTCAAATTTCTGTTCTAAATGTCAGCAAGAGGTTGACGGTGGCACAAAACATTAGGTACACTAACTTTTGGGATTGACTGAGGTGTAACGATGTTAAGGTCCACTGAACCCTAAACCTATAGTGTACCTAACCTTCTGTGACACCGAGGGCCGGATTTAGCTTGTGGGGGGGCAGAATAGTTTGGGGCCCTTTCACGATTAGGCCCACTAAGCGCCACCATAGGTTGGCGCGTAGCGTGCAAGAAAATGTGGGCAGAAAGTGCTTCCCAGTTCGCTAGAAATAGCACATACCAGGCCTTGCAGCTTGCATCTAAAATTTTCAATTTTGGAAGCTCCTGTCCTGAAAATTGACTATTGTCACAATTAATATGTAAATGTTGTTATTTGTTTTACATTGATTTTCTAATACCTCTCAAGAAACAGTGACTCCGCCATTGTTTGGTGATTGGGGGCACAACAGATGATGACGTGATGACACCTCAGTTACCCACCAAAGTCTAAATTGCACCTTTCTATACGTCCCTGTGTTTTGTACACATCAGTGTGGGTCCTTATTTGTCACTTGATAAAGATTTCGTCCAGGGGATGGCTCTAAGGGGAGGGGAACTCCCCTCCCTTTTAAGATTTTTTTGTTAATTTAAGGTTGCTTAGATGCAAAATGGTGCTATTTTGGGGATATTTTTGGGATTGAACCTGTATGGAAAATGTCCATAATTTAGTGATTTCTAATTTTTGGTTAAATGAAAGAGGAGAAGTATGTTGTCTAAGAATGCTACGTTGTCAAAAAGCCTCCTGAAGTCCCCCTTTTGGATACTTCACTGCCTTCTATTCGGGAAAGTTTTTAGGCAATAACAAAACGGAAACATTCTTGGACTATTACGAAAATTTTCCCATCCTTCATTGTGTATTAAAAGGGCATCTAAGACTAAGATACCTGTACAAAGCCTCCTGGAAGCTCTGGATGAATTTTATAAAATGAGGCAATGACATAATGCTTGTTACCTGACATCGAGTGATAATATACAGCATGATGCCGAGCATTTTACAACTATCGATTTTTTTTTTTATAATTTGGAACGAAAATCCAGACGAACAGCTCTCAGCACTGTAGAATGGGAGGAAGGGAAAGTATTGGTACAGGGAGGTGATATTAGACCTCCCTGATTGGTTTAGCAAAACAAATGAAGGACAATTGTCAGTATGATTTTTCTTTGTAACTGTATTAATTAACATTCACCATCTATGCCAATAATAGCTGAGCGCAAAGCGCTCGGAAAAATTTTTGAAAAATTGTAACGTAAAATATGTGCTTTCAACCTTCCACATATGCTACAAATGAGATTGAAAGATCCTATATTGATGCGAGGCCTCTACAAATGTTTAAAGAGGTATCTCTGTTTTTCGGAAAGTGCTGTGACCACAATAGATTCATGTGTTGTTACCTTATTAATGATCATGAGATGGAGCGCAAACCAAAATATTTCAGTAAGATTTTCATGACGGAACCTTCATTCAGGCTCTGCAAAGATACGCTTTCAATTACCAGCAAACCTAAAAACCTCTCAAAAAGTCATTCTTTACCTGGTAATTTGTAAACAGCTTTCAACTTATTAGACTGAGCGCACGGAGCTCGCGAAAATTTGATATTTTGCGAAGGATTTGCCGAAAATCTGATAGTTTGAAAAATATTTGTAATAAAAATGATCACAATAGATCCATCACTCGGTCGAAACCACACCTCACCCTCCCCTACAAAAATCTATGGCTTAAACGCCTAGAGGATCATTTTAAAATTTTCAGAACTTTTTAGAAAGCTATTGGGTGCACGTCCCCATGCTAACTGTCCAGAAACCAAAATTCCGTTTTCCGTATGAGAGATATATTCCCGCAAACTTTCACCTTCCCAAGTGTCTAGTTGGGGAAATGCATTAATTTCTGTTTCAGTTGAACCTATCATGGAATGGGCTTCCTTCTTGCTTTGTCTTTAGCAAACTGACTGACGTACATTTACAGAATTTACACTTGTAACCACTGAATTCATGGTGTCACGTGTGTGACAAGTTACGCAAATGCCATAGAATAAAGACTATGCATCCTTATAGGCCTCATATATTCATGGAAAGACAACATTTATTCAGTGTGGAGTTCCGAACAAAGCCTAAGGACCATACTTTACATATTGACCATCGACGGACGGACGGTAAGGCATCTTATGCCTCCATATTTTTGGACACCCATATTTCAGGGCCCGGGCCTGGGCCCGCCGTGAAACCGGCACTGGTGCCACTGTAGGAGTGGTAATGAACGGAATCCTCAAGTATGTAAAGTCTAGTTTACAAGTGCCCTCATTTTGAAAAAAAAAAACGCCTGAGAAGTACACATTTTTCCTAACATCTTGACTAAGACTAGGTTATCCCCTGCTAGTAGTAGTTATTTGTGGAGTATACTAGTGCTCCCAAGTGCGGCGTTACCATAGTCCAATGAGTGCCCAACGCAACAAAATGTTGCACAAGACCATAGGTGGCTGGCCATAAGGGCACCGCAACCGCCTCCCCCATCTCAAAGTTTAGCAAAGAGTGATGGTTGTCCATTTATAAAAAAAGGTAACATGTAAAGGGAGAGATTATTGTGATACAATAAACACTATTTCTATATTTGGACGACAGTATTTCTTCCATTTCATAAAATGTCACATACTTTTATTAGGCCTCTCGAACATGGTCATATGGATTTATCTTGTGAGTAGTGTCTTGATTTAAAGTTATGTTGGTCCTCCTTACCCGACAATTTCTTACAGCTGCTACTGCACAAGCCAAATGCTAAAACCAGTCTAGATGAGTGGGTTGTGGGTTTTGTAGGTCAACAGTCTTCGGCTTTATTTCAGTGTTGAAATGACACTGCAATAGTCATTCTTTGATGACCACAGTCACTGAATACTCTCACGTTACAGTGTGTCACACACTTTTTTAGAATCCCTGGTATAAAACCATACTGGCCACCTTGTCATGAAACCAAAGTTTCATAGGCTTTTCACTTTAAAAATTCCCATCAACTTTTAATATGTTACATGTCGTTTTTCTTACAAAAATGCTTGATATTATATATTTATCGACATTTATCTCACTTGTTTCCACTTTTACTCTTCGGTAAATGGGTTTGTCCAACACAAGGTTATCTTCGTCGTTAAATCTCCAGGTTCCGGCTAGATTTCACAAATCCAAAGTAAAGTATGCACGGAAATATCGTCTCAAATTTTAATTGACGTCAAATTTATAATCACTCCATTGGGATTTTCCCCAACAAAAATGCCAAAACCGTGACAGAAAAAGGTTATATTCTCATTTCTGTTCTTCCCTTGTTACTTCCTTTGCTCCCATGGTAACGAAAACCTTGGGAAATGGGGACTTATTCACCTACATTATATGTAAGAGGTCAAAATTATTTCGTCAACGTAGTTATAATTTTTAAGGAAATAAGTTTTTTTCGGCTTTGTTGTGGGTCGTTCCACAAGCGCTCTAGAAAAAAGTGAAAAGGAATGGGGTTTGGATATGGGGGGTGGGGGTTGAAATGTATGTGAGACAAAAGGGAACCTGAATGTTGAGATTATCAAGTGTTGTTTAAGAAGATTCTCTCAAAGACTGACACTGTCGGAATGAAAACATAGACTTCTGTGACAAGCCTCCATGAATGGAAGTATACATAGACCATGTTTTTACCACCAGTTAAGTTGGTGGGTGGGCGTTGGGGCGCTATTCCTTCACGAGTCTGCCTACTGCATTCAGCCCATGTGAACACTCTAGAGGGAGAAATATATAAGGCTGCTGTATTTGAAACCCATTTCAATGGAGCATGGAGCCCATTCCCCAGGACCATGGAAAATTTTCAGGCTGCCCCACTGTCTCGAGCAAAAACTATCAATCCTACTCTGTTCATAGAATAAAACCGACGTAGCAAATAGAAAACTCGAAGCTTCGAGTGAGTTGCAAGTTTATATTTAATGTTTATCACTGTAGATACCATATCCTTTACAGGTCAAAAAAGAAAAGTGAAATGCGACAGCGCTATACGACTCTGACAAGTAAAGGTGCATTGCACTAATCATACTGCATCATGAATATTTACGTCCACACTTCGTGAAAGCGTCAAAACTTTAACAGACATTTCTGTGACCAGACTTTCGTAGGAAAAAAATGGCCAAGAAAACGGGAATAGGGTGAGTTTGGGTACTATTTACACTCTCAATTTTCTGAACAAAAAATTAAACACAAGAACAAAAGTGGAAAGATTTATAAATCAGCCCAGTTTTGGCTGTATATGGCCACACCTCCTCCTTAAATCAATAAGAAACCCACAGTTGAGGTCTCAATTCATAAAGAGTCGTGTCCCATTCGAGTAACATATTTTATGAAATGACACTTGACCTGGCTTTGTCTTCGAAATACTTCCGAGTGGATTTGAAGTAAAATTATCAAAGACTTGCAATTTGTATTTCCATGAATTGCGTACACAACAGTGATTGGTGATACATGAACAACTTAACTTGAGCGGACAAACAATTCTGCGAGAACAAAGCATACATAAGTGCCTATGCAATGTGTGGCGAAAGTCCGACTGTACAAGACATCCGATTGGCGTAAAACAACATCGAAATGCGAAAACTGAGGACCAGCGGGAGGCCAAAAGACCTTTTCCTCTTTTAATATATATATATATATATATATATATATATATATATATATCAGCGGGATGATTAATTTTTCCCTTTGCTGGGATTTGTAGGGGTGAATCATTCATTACTTGCTCCACTCCCCGCGTTTTAACAATGTACAGTAAAATTACAAATATGAATCAAAGAACGACAGTAGACGCTTATGAAGCGGTTTTTTCGTGAGAATTTGTACCCTTACATTGCGGATCCAAGGTTCAGAGGTGTTTAAGTCTCCTGTCAACAACTGAAATAACATTTTTGCAGTGTTTTCTCAAAAAATTAGGGCTGAAACTTCCCCTTTCTGGAGAGGGGACCCTTCGAACCTCCTTCCCGTTCCCAAAACGCTGTATACGCCCATGTGATTTAATAAATTGGTTTTTGACAGTGAAACAGTGGGACCCATTTGGTTTATTCGAGAACCCTGTTCTCTGACATCCTATAGACCTTATGCATATGACGTCACAAAGCACAGAGTGCGCCCTCGTTTGGAGGCAAGTGCGTGTAATTGCAAGTTACACCAACATTGAAACGAAGAAACCTGATTTATCAACCCAACTGGATACGCGCGTAAGTCTAATAGACCTTATGCATTTGATGTCACAGAGCAAAATGTAGGCCCTCCTTTGGAGGAACACGTGTATCATTACAAGTTACACCAACAAATGCAGACAGCTGATTCGTCAACCAATCGGATACGCGCGTAAGTCTACTGCACGCCCGCCGCGAAATCCACTACGTGCCGCTACGGGCTCATTGTTTTCCTCCAAACATGACATCAGTGTGACGTCAATGCATAAGGTCTATACACGACCCGTGTGAAGTCTTCTGCGTGCGTGCCATGTGCTTCATTGTTTTGCCTCCAAAATGACGTCGCGTGACGTCAATACATTAGGACTACAGCCAGTGAGCTGATCCTGCAACAACTCCCTGCTATAGAAGTTTTCTTTTTTCTTGTTTGTTTAGTGTTATGGAGATCGGATATTATTGTATTGTCACCATGATTATTGCTGGTCGACACTCACACTGGATGTCATCATTGGATATTGTGCGCATTACGGTATCGCTTCCCGGGTAAAACACTTAATATGGTGAAAAATCACCCAACATGGGTACTTTTTTGACCAACTTTGGGTAGTTCCTTACCCATCCTTTAGGAGGTGGCATACGGACCCAACTTTGGTAAAGTGTACCCAACTGGTTTTAAAGTGTAAGCGCCTCTTGCTCCAAATTTTCAGAACAGGGTCCATCGAGCCTTACCCCAGAAGGGCCCCCGATGCTACTGTGTGAGAACTTTATGCCAAGATAAACCCCTTTGACTGAACCTTGGATTCGAGCCCGTACATAGGTAGGCTGGTATTGGCCTACCTTAGCCACGTTTTTTACATAGAATTGCGTGCATTTGCAAGGGTGATAATGTAATTCTATTGCTGCCAGTCATCATTTCTGTGGAATGGTGGAATTTACCTCAGTTGACAGTTTTCAAAATATTACATGAAGACTGTAAGCGGGGAAATACCCTAGGTGGCTGTGGAAACTGGGAGGGAGAAGGTAAAAAAGTGATCCACTGCTTTTATTAAAAGATCTTCAACAGTTGAAAGACTGTTTGTGTCATATTGTTATATTTAGGCACTGTGACTTGAAATATGAAATGTATTTTACAAGACTTGAGACTTAACTTAATTGAGACTTAGATTACTAGTGACCTGAATCTTGACTTGCTTTAAATGACTTGATGAGGGACACAGAGGGGTAAGTGATTGGAGAAGGGAAAACGGAGGTCCCATCTTCTTAACTTGCCAAAGTGCTGCTAAACAGTCGAGAACATGTCCAAATCCCCTTTCTGTCCTTTGGTTCATTTATTTTTATTTACTTATTCTTTCACATTGTCCATGAATGATTTTTTTTCGTTCATTTGTTACCATAGTAATTCAATAGTTTTTGTTACTGCCCTACCTTCTCATTTATTGAAACATAAACTCATTTTTGTTTCAACGTCCACAAAAGTGATTCTATCAATTTCTGGTTTCACGATTAAAGATGATATGTCGTCTCATAAAATGCATTTAAAACTTCTACCGGATTTTGGATGACGTCACAGCAAGCCCTTATCTTAACTTCAATTGCGAACCGATTCGATACACCGTCGATAATGCTAACGGATTCAATACACTATCGATAATGTAACATTATCGATAGGGCATCGAATCGGTTTGCAATCGAAGTCAAGACAAGGGTATGCGGTGACGTCATCCAGAATCCGGCATACGTTTTTATTGCGTTTTTACGAGACGACATATCATCTTTAAAGAGTGATCTTATAGTAGAAATAAAATGTAACGGTAAATGGTGTAACTTCAACCAAATTTTACATGGCGGTGCAAATTACAACCAGACCAAGCTAAACAGGACATATTTACATAATGTCTCTGGCGGCCTGCGTGCCTTTCATTCTATCTCCTCCTTTGGATCGACAAAGACGAAATGTCTGCTTGATAGCTAGACGGAAGCCTTCACTGCGAAGGGCATAGATGAATGGATTGGCGGCGCTGTTTAAGTAAGTGAACCAACTCAGGATTGTACGAACCGTAAGACTTGCTGTGTAGTTGGGGTTGTAAATCTCTTTGAAAAGGATGACGTCAATCGGTATCCAGGCAACAGCTGTGAAGCCGATAACAACAACGAGCGTCCTCAAAGATCTGATTTCTCTTTTTATCCACGGTTTCAAGAAAGACTTTCGTCGTTTTTCGCCGTCCGTTTTTTCCCCTGTGGTAGTCCCTCCGTTTTGGTTATTCATGACGTTTTCCATCGCGATTTCTGTTTGTCTCATGGCACGCGATTTCTCCAAGACTACCTTGAATATGTGGACATAACACAGGAACATGATGGCGAAGGGAATCAAACCGCACGTGACCAGATATATCTGGATATGTATGAGGTTAAATACGGAGGTGAAATCGAAGCAGATCTGAAATTGTTGTGTGAGTCCCGAAAATGGCAATATGATTGCCATGGTGAATGTGTAAGCCCAAATGCTAACGACTACAAGTCCGGCCCTCTTCATGGTCATTATGGTTTCAGAGCGGAGAGGGTTGGTGATCTTAAGGTAACGATCAATCGTGATTGAGAGAAGGGAGAGGCAGCTGATACTGGAACCCAACATCTGGCTGCACCACAGGCACAGACAGAAGTACCGATTGGTTAAGAGGAACGGGTCAAAGGTTATGGCTACCCCTGGTATCATACCGAGCGATACAATAATATCACCAAGAGACATACTGACGATGAAGAAATTAGAGGTCGTGTGTAGAGTTTCAAATTTGAGAACCAGAAAACTGACGAGGCTGTTACCGGTGAAGATGACAGAGATGAGGAGAACCTGAACGGAAACTGAAATAATTGTGATAAGAGCGCCATCATCATAAGGTTGAGTGCCATTCCCGCCACTACTGTCAAGGCCACCATCGAATACTGTCGAATTTCCCGTTGCCATGGGGATCTTATTACGGACTTGAATAGCTGTGGAGGAGATAAAGATAAGATAATGAAGTTATTGTAATCAATTGCCCGTTTTTTTTGTTTTTTTCCTCGGGGGGGGGGGGTAGGACACATACGATCTTCCAACTCACTCCTATACTTTACCAATAGCTTTATTGTGGCAGGCAAACAGTGTAGTTATCAGGGGAACTTGTCTGAGGCGGAGCTAGGGAATTCGGTCAAGGGTGGGGATGGCCTGTAGGAGGACTTTGAATTAGGTAGATGCTCTATGCAATAATACTGTAGAAACCTAAAAGGGACGCCGACACTGAGGCGATTTAAGCTCGTCGGGGGGGGGGGCGACCCACCTGACGAGCCACTGGACTCCGCCACTGGGACTTGCATGAATAACGGGGGTCTGGTGACGTGAAAATGACATAGCTGGTTGCTTGATGTAAAAAGCATTAAAACGGTAAGAATGAACACGATTCAATCAAAACCTATCAAATATTGACCATTTTACATTCTATTGTGCGCTATTTTACAATTACAACATGAATAAACATAATTAAGCTAAATATGCAAATTAATGACGTCGAGAGAGTGACTCCCAAAATATGTATAATGAAAACAGTTGTTTTTTAACCTTCATTTTAAAGAAAGCTGTAACATTATTACAGTATGTCCCGGGGATTTTATTTTAGAAGTTAATTTGTCTCCTCGAAAAATATGAAAATGACATCTATCTGATGATTAATTAAGAGATAATATAGTGTTAACAAACGAAATGCTAACACTGTGCAGTACTACATATCATATTTTTTGCATAGGTAACTTACTTCAGAAACTCTCTAACTTTTAGGCGGTATATCTTGAAAACGATAAAAGATACTGAAAGCGGGTCTTTTATTGGGGGATTTACTCAATACCAAGTAAATTTGGGCCTTTTGGTGACATTTCACCACAACTTTAGGACCACTGAATATTTAAACAGATCAAGAGATTAGGTGCGTTTAATCTATAATAAAAAACCAATTGTATTACATTCGTTAAAAGCGAGCTATCTGTGCATAAATCATCTTCTATTTTAAGGTTTATAGCAAATCCAACTATTGTCTACTTTTCCAGCATGTAATAGCCCTGAAAGGATATTTCTTCTGTGTGTACGTTTATTTTAAATAAATCTTCAATTATATGGAATCGTTGGATCTACCTGTAGAGGGCGCAGTGAGAGTCCATGTGTTTTACCTGAATCGGGTGCCTTCGTGACCACCGAGGGGTCTTGTGGCATAAAGATACCCGGGGAATACTTTGAAGTTCTACGCTCTGCCATGTAGGGGAGGGAGATCTTACAGATAATGCGAAGAAAGTAACTGCGTTAGATTTAGAAATATTTAACTTAAAGTCATGATCACGTACCACCACCACATAAAAAATTGTTTACCTCCTTAGCAATTAAAGAATAAAATCTTCCAATTAAAGATCCATTGGAATTATTGCAATATCATTTAGCCTACTATTCTCAAGACATATCTCTTCAACGTTTGATGGTTTCTGGAGAAACTCACAGCCTAAGTAAAAATAATGATGTGCACAAGGTTAGCATTTCTTTCGTTAACCCTGTATAAATTATCTCTTAAGTAATCAAAGGATAGATTACAGTTTGCTGAGAGATATAAAAATAATTTTAAGAAAGCAAGTTTAACTTCCATAATAAATTCCTCGGGGGATACAAAACTACAAATGTCCTTGAAATGAAGCTTAGAAAAACACAAAAGATAGCATATTAGCCATGTTTGGTGAGTCTATCTTTCGACGCCACAAATATGCATAGTTAGCTCATGTGTATTCATGATGCAACTGCAACTGTAGAATAGAAATTACCCTCTAAAATGATCAACATTTCATGGATTTTGATGGGAGGTGCGACTGTATCCTGGATTTTTAATGGTTTTTACAACAAATATCCACTATGTGGTTTTCATGTCACTTTAGACCTTGTCCCCCAGTCTCAAAGAAGGCACAATATTCTGTAGCCATGGGATGTTATGGCCAATTAGTCGTCTAATGTACCCTTTGTGGAATTTGAGTTAGCATATCTAAGGGACCGTTGCAGTACGTAACAACATATATCAGAGTGGCGGAGCAACATATGAAGGTTACTTCCAAAGTTGGGAATTGTTCCCCTGGCGTAATTTGCGTAGGGGGAAGGGGCGACAAAGTGCGAGCAAGTGGTACGGTGGTTATGATCCGCGACTTCCATTCATGAGGTCGTGTGTTCGAATCCCAGCTCGGACATTAAAGCTGTCGTCTAGTTTCTGGGTTGTAGTTTCTATTCTGCTATCCCTTTATCATAGACGCTAAATTGTGAGTTTGTATCACGAAACTGGCATTGCTAGCTTGGCGTAATGCTCCTTGATTGGAGGGTTGTCGAGTTCCCGCAAGGGAGGATCAGTCAAAACAAACAAGTGTCATGCAGACCTACATGTAATATAGGCTACCATTTAAGTTGAAATGCTGGCGTAGGGTCCAGGAACAGCCTTAGGGCCAAGTGGAAATACCTTGTGTGGGACCAAAAAGATCAATCAAGTTCTAAATTTTGTCTAAAAGTAAGAGAAACTGAAGCCCTATCTCCTCAGTGTTTAAAAATTCTAAACTGGCTTCTTGATGTTAACAGAGTTCACTTTTAAAATTGATTCACATTTTAAAATATAACTCGGCTCTACGGTAAAATAAGTTTCTACTTAGGTCTATGTCCGTGCACAATTCAAGAACCAGAAGAAGTGAGCATTTTATCAAAATAATCTCATCTAGGTGTCATACTTTACCTGCCATTAGAAATGCAAAACCTGTGTGGAAGTGTCTGAGTGGGATGGATTTGTGAGTGCTTGAGTGTGTGTGAGCAAAAAGTGTGCCGGGAGCCATAATTTCAGATGACGTAGTGGGTTGGTACCTGACAAAGAAAACTTGCGCATGTGTAATTGATGAAGTATAGCAACTCGCTGGTCAGATATCAAAGAATAGAGGTCAAAAGTCAAATTTGCCTAGAATAAATGGTTTTTTACCATAATCTGTCTATCGGTATGTTAGAAAAAATAACGAATCCACACGATATAGGCTATTAAAACTGACTGGAGAATTTATATTCTGGTTTTCAAAAAGGGTGGGGTCAAGGGTCAAATGTAGGTCGAAGGTCAACTTTTTCTTAATATTGAGAATTGTGTCGCAAAAACCTCCTAAATTGTAAAACTGATTAAGTTCACAACCCATGAGAGCTTGTGTATGCAAATTGACATCATAGCTTAAAGATCGGTGGTAAAATGTGGACCGCTAAGCAAATGTGAATTATTCTGATATTAATATTCGACCCCTTAAAAAAATTAGTCGAAATTTACAGAAAATGTTCATAGGATTTTTACCGTTTCCAAGCTTTTAGTAGACTTTCTTTAGTATTTCTATAGAAATTTGTAAAGAATTGTTATGAACTTTATTTTTTATAGAAGCTCTTTAAATCTTTTATTAATTTTTATTAAACTTTTACAAAATCCCGTTTAACTTGTATGGAATTTCATAAAGAACTTAGATAGAATTTGCTAATCTCATAAATATGTTCTATTAAAATCCCGTGAAAATTGAGATTTTATACCGTTCAAGTTAAAAGATTCTTTAGAGATTTTACAAGGAGTCTTAATACTTTTTTTCTTTAACAGAAATTTTAAGAGAAAGTTTGTAGAATCTTTTTAAGAAAAGTTTGTAAAAATTCTTGAGAAGACCTACAGATATCTACAGAAATGCTAAATAAACTCTTAGAAATTTGAAAAAATATAAAAAGGATTTCTTAATGGACTCACGAGATTATTTTGTTAGGTAAGAAAACTAAACTGTAAACTACAAGCCCGTAGCCAAGAGGAGCGGGGGGGGGGTAACGCCACATAGAAAGTATCTCCCCTCTCCCCGCCAAAAGTATAGAAATTACTATAGACTTAATGCATTTTAGTATATCTTGCCTCCTAAAAGATATCTTATCCATGGAAGCTATCTCCCCACCATAGGCGTACGAGGCGGGGCAGGGGGAATACTGCTCCCCAAAAATTTCTGAGGTCGAAAATTCAGGTAGGAAACGACAAAAATTTGGGCACAGAATAGGTGACATTCCGGCAGAGATGAAGTAAAATTGAAAAGATTGCCCGAATTTTTTACTGAGTTCTCGAAGTTTTGATCGAATGCCCGAAAAATATGCAAAAATTTTCGAGGGCATGTAGTGGCTTGTTGGTCTATTTTATGCACCTGAACTGCAACGAAATTCTGGCAACTTTTCGAGATTCGGGCAAAATTTTCTGCCCCCCAAATTGGAAGAGTCCCGTACGCCTATGCTCCCAAGCCATCCCTCCCTCCTTCAGGATCTCGTCTGCTTACGGGCCCGTGACCTGGTAAACTGATTGTTTCTTTAAACTAGAGGAATGAGGCTGACAGTGAGATTTAACATGACGAGAATGCCTTTAAGAAAAGTCTCAAGGGCTGATTCCTTCTGTAGGTATACAAAAATGAAACTACACCCAATCAGATTCTTTCCAAGTCGCGACTGGAGTCACATCCCGCCAACACTACCTGACTTGAAAAATCTTGGGCAATTTTCCCCTGTTGAAATAACACAGACCAGAGTCAATGACTTGACTCGAGTCCCTAAAATAGCTCCAGTTGACTTGCCTTACTGAGAAAAGAGTGCTTTTTTAAGTGAATTTTTTACTCAGTTCTTGGGGTAAATCAGAACCACACTGCGTGAAGTAAGTAAACAGTAAATTGTTAGATTACATTTACTATTAGCATATTTACTCATATCTCAAGAAATTTGGTTATGGAAGTGATTAGGACTGTGCATGTCAGAGCCTTTTCGAAAGTCTGGTAGAGTTGATACTGGTAGAATCTTCAGTCTCATTACAATACTCTGGGACACCTTGTCCCTGTAGTTGGCAGGAATTTTTGTCATTTTTTGCCCGAATTTTCGACCCCAGAAATTTTTGGGGGGGCAGTCTGCCCCCACCCCCGCCTCGTACACCTATGGCAGTTGGATACCAGAATTCTTTTATTTGTCTTAATAATATCTGAGTTGTCACATATCTTTCCGGTTTGCATGTACTAGAATAGTTAATTGGCCAATGTAAACACTTGCTATTTATACATTTTTGAGACTTATATTTGATAGACAAAGTTTCGTGATCAAATTCTTATTAAATGTGATTATTTTATAAATTTTAAAAATATGGTCTGTAAAAAAACTATTTATGAACGACACTTGGGTCATTCTCTGCCAACTCAACAAATGGGTCGGTCGCGCACCGTCTCAGATTTTGCTGAAACTTTTATGAAGCATAGTTTTACTTATGGGGTCCGGGCCATTTTTAATGGGCCATAACTTAAAAACGGCTTGGAAATTTGACCTTAAATTTTTGGTGTGTTCTATCTACCACTTGAACTACACTAGCGAATTTTTTCAGCAAAATCTGAGTCGGTGCCCGACCATGATTTTCTGAAAATTTGTTGAGTTGGCAGAGAATGACAGCCCACTTCATCACCGCCTACAAATGTTACGATGTGATCTGGTGATCTTCAAGCATGCAACATCCCTGCTCATATAATAGATGCGGTTAGAGTAAAACGGCAGTGGGATTTTGTCCTACGAAGAATAAGGGCATTTTTGAATTTTTACCCTTATCTGAAAATCGATATTCATCTTTCATAATTTCTACTTCTTAATCTCTGAAATCGCACCCATTCATTGAGTGGGTAAAAATCGCGTACGAGCTTTTTTCCATAGTGCCCCTCGACTCTCTGGCGAAGAGTCATGGGGCAAAATCAAACATTTACTCCCGAAGGAGTTCTGCTCCCCAAAAGACCTACGTCCCCGAAAAGGTGACAACAAACTGACCAACCTCTCAACCCTCAGACCCCTACATCAAAGGTCTGTCATGCGTGGTCCTATTCTTCTCATTCGAGAAGCGAGCAACTTATGGGGCAAGACTCAAACATCGGCATTTCAACTGAGGACTAAGTTACTGCTGACTAGTATAAATTAAAGACTGCAGGTGTTTGAATAAGTATGAAAGTTAAGAAGAAAATAACAAATTTGCACTTACTTTTCCTACCTCTCTTTAGTTCACGTACAGTATTTTCAAGATGGTAGGCAGCCTCTTCCCCAGAGCAGCTGTATTCAATGACTTCTGTTGATTTGGATAAGGGATACATAAATCACACCAAGTTTTGGTGTCAGGCCGACCACGTCAGAGGCCCAAGACTTGAAAAATCTTTTGATTAATCGCCTTTGTCAAAAATCTTCGCACCACAATGATCTCAGTGATTAACGTCACCGGCTTACGCTCAAAATGTAAAGTGACTGTTAATGAAGTTGGTGTGCTACTAAGATCAAAGTAATTGATCTTATTGTGTTTCCAGGGTGTGGTGAAGAGTTTTTCACTCAATTTCAACAACACTGACTTCAACGATTGTTTGGGGGATAAACCCCAAATTAGTCACTGCCCGTTTGCAGGGAACACATTCGCACGTTTCCTTTATTGTCTCAAAAGTGAATTAAATGATTGGTTGAGAGATAAACCCCGAATAACTCACTGCGCATGTGCTGGGAACATGTTTGTATTAACTCGTTACTGCTTCATGATCAGGCCCGGCTGAAGGCGTCAATTGTTGACGCAGGAGACAATTATTCCCGCTGATTGTGAAAGGAATGATGTTAAATCAATTTTGACTAAAGTGTTCTACATTTGGAAGGTTACTTCGTGGATATAGTATTCATGTATAGGACTACAATCAGTAGCGTAGCTGGGGGGGGGGGGCAAGTTGCCCCAGGCGCCACCTCTTGGGGGCGCCAAGTCGAGATCACTTAAAAAATGTTGGACCTACCATTTGCCATGAGTATGATATTGATATAGCAATTTTATCTTTTAATAAAATGATTTAGTAATATCCGGCGCGTAGCCAAGGGGGGGGATGAAGGGACAGCCCCCCCTTGAGCAAAATTTTGGAATTTTTTTGTTTTTTCTACAATATTACTAGTGTTTCACCTATTTATATGCGGTAACTAGGCCTGGGAAGTGCCATTTCCAGCGATCTGGGAGGCATTTTGGACCAAAATTTTCTCGCGCTCCGCGCCAACCCATTAGAACTGACAGCATACTTGCCAACTCTACCGATACCGTAAGGGGACAAATTGTAGGCCTACCATATCAGACACACATGGTATTTAATGGTAGGCCTATGTACAAAACCAACATCTTGCACTTGTTTGAAGCTGTTATGCAATTCTGCATACTCGTAGAATGATAAATAATTTGCCAGCAATATGTGCGTATTTATATGGTTATTCCTACAAAATAGTTCATAAAATACATGTCTCCTTATGTATACAAAATACCGTATAAACTATGCACCAAATCAAATATTTTCAAATAAAAAACGAAAACTTTTCACACCCCCTCCCTCGCACGCGAACGCGCTCGGTCGCTTCAATCCCTCGCAAAAACTTCCACTCCGCCCCCTTGACAAATTCCTGGCTATGCGCCTGAGTAATATTGACACAATTAAGTGTCAGTCTAAACAAGAGAAGGGCAAATGAACGAAAATGGCGATCTTACCACAGATTTCACAGGAATCCATATTTTAAGGCTGGGTACATGAAGCTTAAAACACTCGGGAAGTGCCGTTTCCGGCCATCTGAGGGGTTTGTAAAGCCAAAATTTTTCTTGTACGCTCCGCGCCAACTGATGGTGGCGCTCCGCTTAGATAGTCCTGCCGCCTATTACCAACCCCGCCCCCAGGAAGATGGAGTAGGTAGGGGCGTCAATTTCGTTTCTTGCCCAGGGCGCCACAAACCCTAGCTACACCCCTGCCTACAAGTCAGCAGAATCTAGCTCTGTTACCGTCAGGTAAACAGCCTACTGAGTTTTCAAAGAGCACAGTCCCCCCCCCCCCCCCCCCCCGGCCTAGAAATCATCAAAGATTTATTATGAAGATACACATTTTCGTTTCAGTTGCTCCCCTCCTATGCCAATCATCCACTATTAAAGCCTTAGGCAGACAATGGGTTCGTGAAGTCTCTTCGAAAAAGATCTTTACACATGCTTTCAATTTTGTTTTTTGTATTTCTTTTTTTGTGTTTGTTTAGTTATTGCAACACGAATTCTTTACTCTTTTGCACATGTCGTCCCCCTGAAAACTATTTCGCCTCTGGAAGCTATGTGACCTCACTTCCTTTTTGGCTACGTGCCTGGATCGAGGGTACGGGGCAAATGGCTTTCTGTGGAGTTCTAATGTGATAGGGCAAGAAAATTTTTGCAGAAAATGCTTCCCAGATCGCTGAATATGGCACTTCCCGGGTTTTGCAAGTTGCATCTAAACATTTTCAATTTTGTATTAATGGAAAGACAACTTTTGTTCAGTGTGGCGTTCAGAACAAAGGTTCTTACTTTACATGTTGAACATCGACGGACGGACTGCATGGTATCTTATGACGCCATTTTTTTTTTGGAAACCCAAATGTGGGGGCCTGGGCCCGGTGGGCCCTACCGGCACCAATGCCCCATATGTGCCGGGACTTGCAGATAGGAAACGAATCTGAAAAACAAACAATTCATAACACTTTTTGTTGAAAACTTGGTTGGCAAACAGAGTCCGCTTCGAGGGATACCCTGGACGCCAAGTATTTCCGTCGGGCTGGTCGTAGTCCCAGTATTAAAAAGGTGCACTGAATTTGTAAAAATATGATAGAAAGTGAAATTACTTCCGACTGAATCAATTCAATGAATACCCAAATCTTGCGGGTTTGCTTCTGCTGGGATGGTTCATTACGATGTCAGGAATACTAAATCTCCTGATAACCAGCAAAGTATGGAACAAAGATCTCCAAATGGACCATCACAGCTTCGGGCCCGTAGCCAGCGTTACATTTCTAGGGGGGCAAGTGTTGTGATTGAGGGGGCATAAAATTTTCTACCAGATTATTTATAATGCAGTTTCCATTTTTATCTGGTGGGGCAGAAATATTTTTGGTGGGGCATTGCCCCGAAATGCCCCCCCCCCCCGTGGGTACGGGCCCGCACAGCTTACAGCTTACACAAACGAAAACCACGAAAGAGATACATTTGCATCGTCCATTTGGCTGTCTGGGCTAGTTTATTCAAAGTTACAAAACTACCATTATATTAATGTATGAAGGAAAGGCCTATAGCCCGTATAAATATGAGAACAAAATTCTCATGTAAAATGTTGATAGGTTTCCAAAATCCAAAATTTTTTCTTTCGAGTGCGCTTAATAACACTGACAAATAAAAGCGAGCCGGATCTGTATCTTAACCTACGCCTGCGGCGGTCACTTAGATGATTCCGCCACTTAAAAGATTAAATGGGATGAAAGTGATCATCTGCATAATTCTTAAAAAAAGTTGTGGATATTGAAATAAAATTACTACAGTTTTTTTTTTTATTCGGTTGTATGACAAGAAACGAGATAAACGTAATGTTCAAACGATCCTATACTGTAACCTTAGGCCTTTAACAGTAAATCCACTGATACTGAATATTTGCCGTTATTTACAGTACTGACTTAAAAATAATATGTGCTCATATATATTTTTAAAAAGTTCAGTAGAAATTTTTGTACTCAAAATTCATAGCTTAAATAAAACTTAGTCAGTATTTTGTGCATTTTACTAACAAAATTTGACATAAAATTTGCAAACTCTCCACCATCTTTTTATTTCCTGATATAACCCTCAAAAGATATATCACCACAACATTGAAATCACACAATGTAATAATATCAAAGTTATCTCTAGTACTGGTTCAAAGTGCAGCATAAATCTCCCACCAAAATGACTTAAAATTCAGCTAAAAATTTGCTTTTCATAATAAATTCTAAAAACACCAGGTATTTCTTATCATGGTTTGCACTATATTTATTCAAATTGCCTTTAATCTAAAATTTTCTAAAATACAAGCCAGGAGAAAATTGGTCGAGTTCATTTTCAAGAATGCCTCCTCGAGATCCTCATCAACCCCCCCCCCCTCACTCCCACGTCTCTCAGCCTTCAGAAAAAAAGGCTTAAGACTTAATAATCCTCATTTGTCAGATGCAGACGTTAAATGTCAGTCCTTGGAAGGGGGGGGGGGTTGGGATTGACAAGAACACACCTGCCTCCTCTCCCTTGGAACACTTGTTGAGAGAAGGAGGCTGACCTCGCCAGCATTCATACACAATCAATGTAGCACAGGATTCTACATAACCTTTTAGTGACGTCATGGCCCCTAAATTCAATAAAGGGGCTGTGGCATTTTCTTAAATATTTTGCGGAATAGCCCTATAGTTCTAAGTACAACTGGCGAATGCACTTTGAGAATCATTTAAATGATAGCTCAACTCTGGTTATCACTCTGACTTGTACTGGCAGTTGTGTTCCCAATTAAGCTCACACACAGTAGCGTGTCAATATGACCGTGAGCAATATTAACTCACTGCATGCTACTATGGCTCTATCTTGGAGGTGCATTAGACAAATGATTTTATTTAAATTGGAGGAGTTGCTAAACATAAACTGAGTAGGGAGAACTTTTACTCTCTGGGGTAAGATTATAGAGCCTTTAAATCAATAACATAAAGCCTCCGGAATCTGACTTTTCCAATTTACATTTTCAAGGCTCCTTTAACAAATTCCACAGAAGTAAAGATTTTTCTGAGGCTAGTATTCCACAGTAATTTCTAAAATCATAATTTATTCCAGGTAAGGAATACCATCTCTGGCTTCACCAAGGATTTTAAAAATAACAAATCATGGCTTATCATGTAAGTCAGTTGCAGGCTGATCTCGTAGCCAGACAAGGTACAGAAGGGGGGGGGGCAAAATGGCCAGGGGGGCAAAAACTTTTCAGGGGGACCAAATGTGTAAAAATGTATTAAGCCAATGGCAACTTGAAACCTTCTAGGGGGCAAAAAACTTTTCAAGGGGAGATTTGCCCTCCTGGCTACTGGGCTGATGAAGTCAGTTGCAAAACACACTGAACACCTTCAGTATAATCAGGTAACTATTACATCACCATCCTTTTGACATTTTTTCAAATTAACACTGGTGAGATCCAAGTTCTGACAACACTGTGAAATATCTCAAAGACAATCTGTTATTTGGATGTATCTTACCAAGAACCCATATTCACCCCTTGTAACTATCATTCAGAATATATATTGGGTTTCCTTAGAGAAAGCCAAAACTGACTTGATAAAAATTGAAACTCAACTTCCTCTATCACAAAAAAGGGTGAAAAGTTGAAAACCTTTTTCGGAAGTTAAAGAATTATTTGTGCTAAAAAGCAATTATGCCATGCTTCCTACGAATTATTGTCACTAAATTTTAATAAAATCCATTATTACAGAAATCATATTCATGATAACCTGATTACATCAACATTTCACTCCAAACTATGGCAATAATGTAAGCCTACCCAATAAAATGACAGAATTAACATACCACTACCACGTATTAGACATAAGAAAGTTGTCAATAAGTTGAACAGTCTGCCTGAGTGGGTAGCTAATTCCACTTCAGTCAATTGCTTCAAGATTAACATTGACAAGTTTTATGGTGACTGTGGCAGAATCTGATTGTGCTTGGCTTTGTTGGGTATTACGTTTGGTTTGGGTTTTGTTTTGGGTCTAGATACAGGGCATCTTATGGGGCTATGGCCTTCCTTTGCCCTTAAACGTTTTATGTTATTTCACTGTATTCCATACAGAAATGTTGAACCACACTCAAGGCAATACTGAAATCTAAACAGTATACTCCTGTGACTACACTTTCTCTCAAACCTTTCCATAAACATAAATTATAAATTTCTGTCAAAAAACGTTTTTTCAAGTAACAATCCAGACCTGCTTGCTAATTTGAGTCCTTTCATTTTCAAAATACTTGAGCAACAGGTTTTAATTGAGTCCCTCTAGTCCTTATTTTTCATAATAAGATTGACAACAGAAGCTAGTCACTATCAAAATCTGCTGCTTGTGACTGGTTTGCAAGCATTGGTGACATACACAATTAACTTTAAACATCTCCCCTGCTTTATAATTGTCTCCACAAGAGAAACTCTAATCTTTAGCTCATTAAAAAAATTAAAATCCTTCACATTTTTGTTGCGATTTGAAAAACCTGAAGAGGACCTAACAATCTTCATTAGATAAGTCAGTGAAAGAGTCTGTAAGGGTTAGCTTTCTTTACATAATTACTGCTAATTTAAAGGGTTTAGTGTTAAGGCATAGAGTTGTTGACATCACTGAATGAGAGACTAGGCTAGCAGGAAGAGCTTTGATAAGTGTAAACTAGTCCAAGGGTGAAATTAACCGAGCGCCAGGAGCTTTTTGGCGCTCGTTTCCAACCAGACAGTGCCTGTTGACCCTAAAAAAATACTACCACATGTGCAACTTTTTTACCAAAAGTAGTGACCATCATCCTTGAAGTCCCTAATATGCGTAAATCATTTTTACTGGTTACTGTCTCCTGGTAAACACAAAGTGTCTTTTGATTGCATCAAAAACCTGGGAACCAGGAGACACTTTTTGACTGAAATTGGCACCTGGTTCAGCTAATCTTAATTTCACCCTTAAACCAGTTACTATGACAACAGGCTCGTAACCCTTACATGATACAATGACTACATAAATTATGTTTAGGACTAACAACAAAGGTATGTCCTTACACAAAACTCATCATTCATTGTATTATGATTTCCTTTCTCTCCCCTAATGCAAGCAGAACTTGGTCCCCTCCAGAACCCCCAACTTTGGTCATTTCTCCACCCCTCCCCCATTTTCTCATGCCTTCTGATTACAGAAGAAAACCACACATTACAAACATATTTATTTCATTTTCATTCAAAACTGTATAAATTACAAAAGCATGCATAATTTAAAGTATTAAATGTATTATAAAAGGGCAAGGAAAAAAGAATTGGAAAGTACATCTGATGATAATGATAAAACACTTAAGATTTAAGGAAGAGGTACAAACTTTGTAAAAATATCTACATCATCATTCACTGTCTCTAGAGATCACTTCTAAGTACAAATATTTATTCTAAGAATCATCTTACACACGCTTTAAATAATGACCTCGCTTGCCAAGAAGTCATGGCATCACTGTTCTGACGTTTATGAGATCTAATGGCTGCATAGTTACTTGAAGGGCTTGTTCAAAAATGGCACAAGAGATGAAAAATCTTTAACCAACCTCTCCAATTAATTCTACAAGACCCTGAATATGTACAGATTAAAAAAAAATAAATTAAAATCACAAAGATAAAAATCTATAACATCTACAAGAAAAAGATCTGTTCAGAGATTTGGTTCCCTTCATGTGTGTATGTAACAACAGTACATGCTTCCGTTATTCCTACTGACCATTGAGGAATTGTATAATCAACAGTTCACTGGTTCTTTTTCATCAGTTGTGACCCCTACCAACAGTCACAATGGTAGCATTGACCTTGAAGTCCACAGGGCAATTCTCTGCTGGGATGCAAGCTCCACTATGAAGAACCTTATCTGCCGGACACTGGCACCCTGGTACACATGGGCGTAGACACTGCTCGTTGATCAGATCCAATGGAATGTCCTTATTGATGCACGTCCGGGGACAGGCTGGCCCACACTCATCAAACATAAGACCCCGTTCTGTGGGACAGTCGATTTCTGGAGGAGGTAAGGCAAGACAAGACACTAAATTTCCAGACAAAAAGCAACATCATTCTCCAACCTCCCTCTTGCAAAGAAATCCCTGAGCTTGCTAAAATCTTTTGATTGCTTAAATATGTATCTTTGGGCATATTATCATTGAGGGTGGGAAAATCCCCCTTCCCTCCTAATTTTTCTGTTCATTTTCCCCCCCCCCCTTGGTTCGTCACACACAGTTTCAATTGTAGACCCGAATGATGGATCCATGGAACTGCCCCCTCCCATAAAAAAATAGCAGGGCTGCCCTACCAACTTGAATAGGGAAAGGCCCACTGTGACCTACTTATCACTGAAATTCTGTTTTATGAATCTTGGACCTATTTCTCTTCTTTCACGTAAAGAAGGAATCCTGCAATGGCACAAAAACTCCACCAGCCCCTGTTCCCCTTTTCTTCATGACAACCCCCTCACAATGCCCACCTAATATGAACTGATCTGCCCAAAGAAGAACTAATCAACATCCAGTTAAAACTATTAACTGATTATCCATCATAGGCTGAAGTTGAATTATCTATCAGACTTCCTTCTTATATTGCAGAGGCTAAGGATTAAAATTTAACTAGCTAAAAGTTTGTTAACATGAGACATAGCTATATGTCCCACAGGATGGCTTCAGCATCCCACATGAAGGACCGACCATGTATAACATGCACTTTTGTCATCTGTTTGCCAGGACCAGCTATTACAAAATTAAGTCTCCTTCTGAAGGCTACACTGAAATAGTCAACCTGCTAGCTTTATCAATAATTCTTATCACAGGATTCCAAATAGCTACAGGATCAATCATGTTATGGCATACACTCATCTTGACACATGCATGGCGAGATAATGTCCGAGCATTTGTTTTACCATATTGGTAATCAAGAAGATAATACGTACGACAAAGACTGGCATCTCTCCAATTGATAAATACACCAGCTTGTCTGCATTCTGCTGCATATGCTCCAACTGCATCACAGAGGCAGGTATCGCTACTAGAGCAGGCACAGAGGTCATAAACGCAAGCAGCGTAGTAAGGCTCTGGTGAAACAACCGAGTGACAACGGGTGAAACGTGCAGATTTAATGGAAGCACACTTAATGTTGGCCAACCTACGAATGTAGTATCCTGCACTGTCACATGGGTCGATATCATCAGCATCACAGTCATGGCTGTCAAGACCAGGGACCTGGGAAATAAAAGAGACACAAGTAAAGCAGAGGCAGTGCTGGGGAGGGGGAGACATGGCCCAGGGGAATTTTCCAACTCCCTTGCCTGATAAAAATGTAATCATGACAAAAGTCAGTCACCCTGATGTTCTGCTTGATTTTGCTCCAAGGAAGGGCAGATTTGTCAATAAAAATCCCAAATTTTTCTAATTCTCCTCCTCCTCCAAAAAAAAAAATGATTTATTAAAATTTTCTTCGATAAAAATCCAATTTTTGCAAAGTTTCTTCAAAAAATCCCCCAAATTTTCATATCTTGTGAAAACTAGCCAAAAATTTTCGGTGCACTTTTCATGCCCAAAATTTTACATGCGACTTCCTTTAAGCAATATGTCGTCTTTGTCAGGGCTTCAGATTACTGCCCCCCCCCTATTGGGCAAATCCTGGTCACATGCCTGAAGTAATGGAAAAACTAGAAACATCAAAAGCATAAAAATAACAACTTACCATAAAATTATGCATACTTAGTAAGTTGCCACTACAGCTGCATGAAAATTTGCAATATTTAGAAGTAATTGAGGGTTCTCTAAAGAAAATTTACATTACTATCCTTAATTATGATAAAATTTCACTTTCACACAATTCCAGATTTTGTTCAGACCTTTCCCAATTACTTAATAACTTAGGCTATAAAGACTGTGCTTTATGAACTATGAAACTGTACTCTTTATCAACATATTCACAGCATCCATTTCTCTTTAATTCTGAAGACTACTTTCTCAACGTGTATTTAGAGTTGCAAATATTCCATATTCTAAAATGCAAAAATTGATATTCTTTTCTGTATAAGTCAGAAATACTGCAAATTCTTAAATTATGACTACAAAATGCAAGAAAAATTGTGATGCTGGAACTTTTACCAACAAAAATACATAATATTATCATTTTTTTCAAATTTTTTGTTGTTGTAAGGTTTAGTTTTTGTCAGGGTCACCAAGAGGACACTGTGAAGTTGTTGAGTGGGTTATCTCCCACTTGAATATTTGAAAGAGAATCGACCTTATCTGTTTAAAAGATGTTTAAGAAACAAATTAGTGAAGAAATTGGAGTAATTGTGTGTCTTCTTACGTTTATGGAGCATTCTGCCAAATTTGGATGGACAAATTTGAAGATACAGACGTATTTTGAACAAATCGAGGGCAGAGCAAAGAGAAGATGTAATAGATGCAAAGCTTCAAAGACCTGAAGAAGTTCAAGTTTAATATCAAAGTTCAATTCTGATATCAAGGACACTGTAGACCAAACAGTGAGAAAAATTTTGTCAGGAAAGAGTTTTGCTAAAAGGTTTTTTCATCTTTCAAATAGGTTTGCAGCATCTCTTAACAAATAGAGCAAAACATGCCTCAGAACACCACAATTTGAGTGCCCAGAATACCAACTGCCATATAAGGTGTGTGGACACACAAACCATAGGGACTAGTTCACACAATAAGCCTTTTCACAATTTCGATTGCATGTGCACAGATCCCAAAAATCTGGGCATAAATAATGACACTGCCATACCTACCATGCACACCCAAAAATTGGATTTATTTTAAAAAATTTTCGAATCATCCCTTGTTCAGATCAAACTGAAGTATTCAGTAGGTTCTTACCTGAGGTTTCATTTTTTAAACTGCATATACACCTTCATCTTGGTCTAAAAAATTGTCATAACAATTTAAAACCATAACAATTAAATAATAATTCAGTGCCTTGAAGGGCATCTTTTTTACGACACTATGAGACCACAAATGAGGAGGGAGCTGAGGCTTACAAATTACTAGTACATGTTGGGTGGCAAACAACTCAGAAATTTATTTCAAATTTTTGGTTTCTTTTTCAAGGCCAGTTCAGATACAAAAACCATAGAATTCTCTTGGATGAAAAATCCACCCCAAACCTACAGTTGCTATGCTTCATCACTTCAAATGCCACCACCTTTATCCACTCCACGACAGCAATGGTTATAACCTGTTACAAATTATGAGTATTTTCCATGCTATATGTATGCTGAGTGTGATTTGCTTATTTTCCTTTGCATCCCACAATTCCTTGCACAATCAAGATTGCAAAAAGTCTTTTACCATTTACACCTAAGACCTTCTGATCCTTGGTACTGTTAAAATATATATCTCATGCCATCCCCCAACATGTAATGTACATCTTTAAAGTTTGACCACTTCTGAGATATGAAACTAGCTATGCAATGTGGGAAGTTGCCCTGTTTTGGTTTTCCTTTGTTCACCCTCATTAATTACCTTAAAGGGGCTCACTGATTTGATATTGGTTAGTTTGCGATTATAGTTTGAAGGAAATCATTACATGACAATATTTCTAACAAGCCTCATTACTCATGTGTCACTTCCTATAGTTACCAGAAATGTGAGAAATTGTAGTATTTGTGGACAGGGGACGCGTATGATTAATACCTTATGGTAAAAAGTGTCTGGTCATTAACTACCCTATCACTGTCATTTTAATTGTGTGTCAGATGTGCAGAATCTCTAAGTTTGAAAATTTACCATCA
>WURT03008468.1:2156-14079 GCA_009936505.3 Holothuria glaberrima
TAATGGCATTGTTTAGTGTGACACAGGTTAATGAGTCTTTAACAGTCAAAGACCTGGAACAACCTTCTTGGACTGGACGTGTTTATTAGAGTGGTGTGTATGGATATCACCCAGTCTGGCCTCTCATGAGTGAAAAACCCTCAGAACTTGTACTCTGTTTATACATATGCTAAAAAAACATATTGAATGTATTGCAATAGTGTAGAGGGCACTATTGGGATCATAGTTTAAAATCAGGTTTTGCCCATTCCAATTTTTTTCACAGGACTTTGTTGAAGAGTTACTTTAGAAGTAGCATAGTGCCATATTTGGTGGGTGCTAGGGAATATGCACACAAGTGGATAGAGAACTATTAGCAGGATAGAGAGTTAGTGGCTGCTGTGGCAGCTTGTAAGTCAAAAATGTTTTTATCTTGGACAAGTGCATGTTTTGGTGAGGGTTAGGAAATTTGGTATAGAAATTTAGTCTTCACTCCTTTGTGAATGTAAATTTAATGAACATTTAATTTATGCTTGGCTCTAAACCTAGAAAATACAGTTTATGAAAATACAAGATGTACAGCCTGAATTGTCATTTTTGAAGAAAGTTTGGAGTAAACTGGAAATAATGTCAATGACTGGGTCATCCATTTAGTTGTCACAAGATAGTGGTAGAATGCCACATATTTGAATTATGGAGTGGACATAAAATCAAGACATTTAGTCTCTGGAAGGCAATGTTAAGCTCATCAAAAACTCACATGCCAAACAGTCTTGGATGAACATCCACAAAATTATTTTTGAATGGTGTTTACAGAATAAAGAGGCATGCACACTCTTGTTGCACTCAATGTCTTCTTACAGGACTGTCATGCATGTAAGAAGGACTGTCATGTTACCTCCTATAGCAACAGGTGGGAAAGCCAACCTATTCTGAAAGACATGGGTGGGAAAAATCCATGGTCTGCCTCACTGCCTAACATTTGATCTGAACAAAGACCTTAAAAAAACAAGACAAAAATCTAACAACCAGACATCCTTTACAAGAATAACTGAGCTTGAAACAAATTCTTTGAAAAGACCTTGTCCCTCCTCCCCTGTCCACTTTACTTATGCATTGCTTAAAGACCATTTGAGATTGTGCTATAAAACAATATGGAAACATTTCAGGTCATCTTCTTTGTATTGTTCTATTCACCCTGGATAGTCTGTTGGATTGTTAGCCACAAATAAGTGTACCCAACTGAAATATATGCAGGTGTAGAATCAGCAATGATCCATTTCACTTGTGTGACACATTACTATCATGTACACAAGATACAATAGGGTGTGCTTTTTGATTCCTTGCCAAAGGCAGGCAAGGAATCTATGCGATGGTGATGTCGTGTGTGTTTGTGTATGTCTGTGTGTGACCGGTGCTTGTAAACACGATATCTCAAGAAGAGTAACTCTGAGGGATCTCGTGCTTGGTATGTAGATTTCCCTTATTGAGTAGATGATCCCTTCTGTTTTTGGTGGAGGTCAAGTGTCGTTTGGGGTCACCAGAGGTCAAATGGTAAATGTCTTGGAAAGAGCTTGTAAACACGATATCTCCAGAAGGATGAACGTGAGGGACCTCATACTTAGCATGTTGATTGCCCATTTTGAGTAGATGGTCCCTATTGTTTTATGCAGCGGTCAAGGCTTATCTGGGATCACCAGAGGTAAAAAAGCTATAATCTTGTAAACACGATATCTCAAGAAGGATAAATATGAAGGATCTCATACATAGCATGTAGATTGCCCATATTGAGTAGATGATCCCTACTATAGCATTTTTTGAGGTCAAAGGTCATTTGGGGTCACCAGAGGTAAAAAGGTTGAAATCTTCTAAACACTATCTCAAGAAGGGTACCTGTGAGGGATTTCATACTTAGCAGGTAGATTGCCCATATTGAGTAGATAATCCCTTTAGTTTAAAGTGGAGGTCAAAGGTCATTTGGGGTCACAAGGTCAAAATCTTGTAATAAGATATCTCCAGGAGGGTAACTGTGACGATTCTTATACTTAGCATGAGATTGCCCATATTGAGTAGATGATCCCTATCATTTTTTGTGGAGGTTAAAGGTCATTTGGGCTCACCAGAGGTAAAAAATCACATTCAACTAATGACTGAAAGAAATGGGGCATCTTGCAGAGATGCCAAGTATCTCAATTTTAGGTGAAATTATGATTTTTATCCTTAATTCTGCCATTTTGAAAACCCGCATCAAATACTGCTTTTTTTAACTTGCAGAATCTCTGCCCACAATGCAGAGGACAGTTGTGGAAGTTCACTAGCTTAGTTGATTGACAGCCCTTGTCCTCATAGGAATGTCCATGTGAACATGCATCAATTTTAAATTGGAATTAATTGAATGCTACCATGGGTTATTACTTTTAAAAAGAGAACTAAGTTACTGACCGTTTGGATCAGATACCTTTGAGCATGCATGAATTGTGATTGCTTAATTGAATAAAACAAATTGTTACTGTATACTGTCTGTGTTGATATCCCTTGAAATGCCTTTATAGCCAATGTATTTCTTCAGAGCAATTTATTTATGCTTGAATGTGTTTGTTAGCACAAGATGTGCACAGAGCAGGTCTTGTGCAACTTTGGTGAAACTTGTGAGATGAAGAAAACATTCACTGCCAACAACTTTGAAGACCATGTAGCAGCCACCAGAGATACTGGCAAACTTCACATTAGCTAAAAATTTTTGTATATTATGCTCATGGCTGAATTTCATTTCATTCGGCAAGGAGCCAGCATGCTCATTGGGCTTGTGTTTTAAGGGGAGGTGAAAAATCATTTTAGGTCACAAGGTTTCAAAAGGTTTTGAATTATTAACGTGATATCTCAAGTAGGATAACTGTGTGGGATCTGATGCTTGTCATGTGGTTGACTCATGCTAGTTACAATATATCATATGACAAGGAATCACTAAGTCTTTTGGCTTTCTTGTTATGTACTTGAAAATGAACCTGGACAGAACAAGATAGTTTGAAGGCATACCTGTAAACACAAGCAGCTACACATATAAAGTAAGACACTATGGAATGTATAATTGTAAGGCAATACAAGGAGACCTGCTAGATTCAACAGATGTTAGATCAGAGAAGTTAGAGAATTCAAATAGAGCCACTGCATATGCTCATTCAATATATCAACTTCTTTAATGAACTTATTCTGCTGGTAGATGCCAGTAGAATTGCAATGTTTGTCATCATACCTCGAGGGTTTGTCTATATGTGCTGGTGTACTTCATTAACAAACAAGTCTCCTTTACCAGAGTCATGTGAAGAAATGAAAATGCAGGTATAAAGAATTATAGTACATGTAGGTTGCACTTGTGCAGGCAATTTCTCAAATGTTTACCATCATTCCATAAAGCAGATAACAACGCTGCAAAGAAGACATCATGAGGACAAGGCCATGTTCATATTAGCTATAAAGGCACATTTGTGCATCTCAAAGGGCACCAAGGCCAAACAGAAGATTTTGTGTTATCCGGTATATGTTTGGCTGAATTTTGACAAGAAAGGATTGAAGGCCAAGGTGGCTATGCCATTTTGTAGGGCACCAAGGCCATTGCCAAAGAACAACAGCCATGGTCTCTATGTCCTTTGTTTATTTCCAGCTCTGAGATGAGATCTGAGTGATTATTGTGAGAAAAGATAAATCTGGCATGGCCAGTGGTCACAGATGTTAGAATTTACCAACAATTAACCGGGGTGGAAAACTTACAGCTTTGCTACATTTTAAACTTCAGAAACTGTGAGAAATTTAAATTGCAGTGTTAAGACCTGATTGGTAGTCAGTAACAACTTAGCAACACTATACTACATGTGGAAATTTGTAGTAATAGACAGAGCTTGAAAAGACAAAGCATCATGGATGGAATATGGCCACCATTCTTCAATGCTTGTGTTTATTTTAATCCACAGACATAATTGGCAAGATACTATAATGATATTCAATCATATATTCATGGTTGCTTCTAGTACAAAGTTGTGCTATATCAGGCACATGCTTGAAATCACACATCTTGCCCATGATAATGAAAGTTAATTCTGCTTGAGAAAATATAAACATAGATCGAGTACAAATTCTTGAAACAAGCTGAAAGTTAACCATTTTTGACAAAAGAGGGAAAAAAAAACAAAAAAAAAAAAAAAAAACAAGAAGACAAGATAAAGATCAGAGTAGACTGCTTGAGATCTACAATGAAATACTGGTTGGTGTGAACACAACTCATTAGATACAAGACACTTATTTGGGCTGGAGTGCAAATAGAAATTTGTCAGCATTTCAAAACACTGCAATGAGATTACACTCATCCAAGGGTGCTCAGATGGTGAAATGCTTGTGTATTAAATCAGGACCAGACATTAAAATGAATCCATTGCCATTTGCCTGACCATACATGACTTATGATCATCCACTGAGGGCTTATTGTTCCTGAACGGCTGATCGTAATCTCTAAATTGACAATGTGTGTTCAAAGAAGTGTTGTGCTCCACCCTTTTATAGACTTGTGACTGTACTAGATCCATATTTTTGCTATATCTGTAGCAAGCATTGTATTCACACCATCCACCAAACTGCTAATCAGTGCACTGCAATTTGACCTAAGCCCAGAATTGGTTCACTTGTTACTTTTGTTTAGAATCACACATTTGTTTCCTATAACAATAAATGCAGAATGGAGACATGTTCAAAACATGCAAGGGAGAATGTGCACAAGTATCCAACTAGACTGACATAGGTAAACTGCCCCTTTTCTTTGTTAGCCTTTCCACCACAGCTAGTAAATTTTGATAGTCACTTGTTAACAGGCAGTTAGGGCTCAAATAATCCTGACATTTTTCCTTGTTCAAAGAGGGAAGTTGGAAGCTCATGTTTTTATTTTTTTTCAAAATCCATTGTGTGATTTTTCAAGGAACAATGTTCCATTCTTCCACATTGCAACCAAAGTGAACGAACTGCGGACTACATGCAAATTTGGCATCTATAGCTTAACTGCCCAACTTCAATTTGAACTGTTTTTGTATGACTGTTGATAACAAGACTTTGTTCACTAGAGGGAATGTAACAAAATTTAATTTGCAACTAGCATATACTCGTGGCTATCTTTCAGTTTTTACCGGGTTGGAGGGTGCTTTAAGGTTAGGGTTAACTAAATCCGATCCCGCCATGCTACCACACAGACAAACTATGGTACCTTTTCCAACCCCTCCATGCTACCACACAGACAAACTATGGTACCTTTTCCAACCTCATCTTATTTAAGTCCTAAGCATGAGAGCTTCTGTGAGTAGTCACATGTCAATGTAAGCGCCAGAATATAATACAGTTTTACCACAACCTGAAATGTGCATCTTAGAAAGTTTGGAGGTTACCTTTCAGCTGTAAATCAGTACAGCATTAACTCTTGCTGCATTTCAAAACAAGTTAGCTAGTTAACTGAAGTATCTCCACAGCTTACGCAGTCAACTTTGTAATCCAGGCAATTAGCTATGGTTGTTAGCTAGACTAGGGTCCTGTTTCATAAAGAGTTACACTCAATCTTAAGTGTCATATATCATGCAATAATCCTATGAAACAATCTTAAGATGGGGTGTAAGTCTTTTATGAAACACAGCCCTAAATGGAGTAAAGCCAGAGGACCCTGAGAAGAGATTTCTTATACCAAGACTGACTCTAAACAGGTACTTGCAGAGGTAAAAAAAAAACAGAAAGGAAAAATCTTCTTTTCACAAAATAATACTAAGAGAACATTTTGGAAGATTTAAGGTAATTGCAAGGAGAAAATGTAAATGTTCTTCTTTGAGAAGAGTTGAATAAGCTTGCCTGTCAATTATTTCAAATTAAGTTCACTGTGTTTTCAGATAATTTCAAAGATACTGGCATAGGTTTTCATCTGGCTGCCACACACAGAAATCTGCACCACTGCAATGCTGTCATAACAACATCATGGCGGTATTCAATATCACATTGAAACCCTGACAACTGAAATTACTGATTTTTAATCTTGTCTTCAACTTTCCAAAATCCTAGCATGTAACGTAATCGGATAAAAAGAATGTCCTTCCCCATTTGTGCCCAACTGAAGACAGGAATTATCTTTGAACCTGCAGAAAATACAAAGAGACAATGGAAATGTTAGGGGGTGAAAAGGGTTTTAATTAACAGGGGGAAAAGGGGGGTTACAGGGTGTTACACACAGAGACAATTCCCAAGTTAACTAGCCTTGTAAATGTATTGAAATGTATAGCAGTATGCAAATGATGTCATGTGGAGGCATAACATGTACCAGACTACAAGATCTGATTTTGATTTTTGTGGGAACACCCCTAACACCCCTAGACTACGAACCCCTGGAAGAGCCCTTTTCATAAACCCTGTTTTGAAAATCCAATTTTTACCCCTAAGTAAATCTTGAGTTACCATCATCGAACATGCACATGTCAATCTCTATAAAGAACTTTGTGTAAGCTCACAAAGACCTCTTTCTACCATTTTCAGACTTGAGACTTTGGCATTGTTATTTCCCTACCTATTTAAACCTCCAAAACTTTCCATGACATGCTTGAGGCTTCCCACATTTGTGCCACCCTGAAAATTGCCCTAAGCTTGTATCAAATACGACATGCAAGTGCTTACCATCTATTTCCTGCCAATTAACAGCTACTTCTCCCATTGGAATGTTAAGGTATTGTGCTATGTACAACAACTCTACATCAAATGCCCTGGGAAAAAAATTCAAAGAGAAGGAAATAGTTGCACATTACATACTGCAAAGGTTGTCAAGTGAAAGCTCTGCATCATGCCTATTTGTCACTTTTCGATAAATCTGGTCTCACTCTGCTTCTAACTCTGTAAGCCTTCCTCTCAGTTTTCTCCTGGGCAGTTACAGTTTTACCTGAGTGTTGTGTGACCAGATTGTGCTACATTTATCTCTTTGGTCACCCAAGAGATAGCTTAATGCTAGCACTGTGGAAGGCACAAATCTTTTACACCTGGATGAACTTGTAGATTACATGATCCTTTTGCATACAAAGGAGAGTGCATGCTAGTGATACACAAGCTCTGTCTGCTGTCCAGACAGTTGTGGACATGTGGTTAGAGTGATTGCACTTGAGAGAAAAAATCCATGTGTGGCAGAGTAGGTAAATTTACAAATTATTTGCCTAACTGGCTTTCAAACCTCAAAACAGCCTACCCAAACTGAACATGTAATGTGTTATCTACAAACAGACCACAAGAAAATAGGAGATCATATAATTTTACGAGAAAACAACTTTCTCTGCAAGACTTATATGATAAATCTACTGTTTCAGAAACACAAGAAGTCATATAAATGAACTTGAACCTGAATATTTCCCCGTGCCCAATGTACCTTTAAAATCGAATGAATCAGTTTAAATGACCTATTCTCTGATTTCAAATGGTTTGTTTTATAATAACAGAGTTAACTTTAAGCCCCTCCTGAGTCATGATGTCTGTAAGAAAACTCCTAACCAAGTACGCAGCTTTATTATTCAAGGACAATCTCTCATGAGTGGAATTATAAGCTCATTACCATTTATCTTAAATTGTACAACACCCCTACTTGTAAAATAGACTAGCCTATCGCCTGGTAACAAGATTTCAATCACCTCTGATACTTTAAAGTCTTACACTCACCATCGATTGACGTGCATATTTGTGAATAGAACAGCGGCAGCATTACGTGTAAGCAGCTTAAATCCACACTGTGTGTCCTTTATAGACCTTACGCAAAGAAACCAAACGAAAAAGTGGAACCCATACATGAGGATGGTACGGAAGAAGGAGCGCTGCAAAAAATGAAAGTAACCAGAATATTATGTTAGTTCATACTCACGTCTACATACTTTTCCATGTAACAACACATGGACATAAAAAAAAAACAAATGATACTGCAGCTATGTATGTTACAACACATTAACAACCTATAAAATCTAGTACATTACGGCTTTTGAACTTCACAGACTTAAATAATTTTTAATAAAGATTTAACATTATTTTCTTGTCAGTATCGTATGCCTTACACAAGTATTGCTACCAAAACTTCTTCAAACAAATTTTTAAACACAACTTTTTTTTCATACAAATAGTTTAAATGTCAAACTGGTTCTACAGTGAAATAAAAATTTCACCCATTTCTATCTATGCAAGAATTAAACAGTTTAAATTTTCCAAAAAATATTACCTTGGCAACAGATTCATCCTGCAGATGAGCTCTTGATCCACAAACTAAAGCTCTTGAATCCTGTGAATAAGGTTAGAAAGACTTTTCTTTTTCTCAAATCATGTGAAGGTATTAATGAAGGGTAAAAGTTTTTCTTCAGCAGATGATAGTTCTTCAGTACTACTTATTGGCAAGCCTGTGGCTTACCATCTAAGTGTGTCACTGCCAAATTTGTGAAAACTGTGTCAGTAAAAAATCTGTTTGGCATTGAAATTTTTTCATTTGGCAGTGATCATAGAATCCAAAAGTAGACTAACACAGTCAATTTTTTTTTTTTCTAAGCTACATATGTTGGTGACCTTTTCTCCAATATAGCAGTACAATGTGGGTTTTGGTATTAGAATGCAAGTCAGAATTGGCAACCCTGGTCAGGGATGTGAAATTGTAATGAGAATGGTTGCAAACTGTTATGCTGCAATGATGTAATGGACGACTTTGAAACCAGTAGCAAAACCTGTACTTTGAAAGGGAAGAAGTATAATCATTGCAAAAATATGAATAGCAAGTCTCTTAATGGTGTACACAACTACACCAACAACAAGGTACTATACAAAACACCAAGGAGTTATCAGAAATGCTGGTATGAAAGAAGGTGTGCTCAGGTCAAAAAACATCAGCCCAAATGTATGTTAGAATATAGCTGAATATATTTATCTTCACTTATTCCCCACATAATTAACTTCCATGATGTATCACAACATAAACATTGCATACCAAAGGTAAATCAAGAATTTCTATTCTCCCAACTTACTATTTTTCAACCATGACAATGAGAGAGATGTGCATTTAACTACATAGAGTAATGTCAAGTTCCAGTGGTAAACTTTCCACATCTGTCATGCATTCATATTATGAGGGTATGAGATAATAGAGTAGAAAGATGATTGAACAAAGTAGTGTTGGTAACTACTAGGCTCTGACATTACCTTCACTTGTGCTGAGTTCCCTTTGGCTTCAACATGTCTACTTAGATGTTAAGCTTTGTAACTATGAATTAGTTTCAGATTTCACCAAATGCTTACACTGAAATGCTTTATGACATTAAAACTAACACTTAACTGTTGATGCAGAGTGTAATTGCTTCCTTACAAATAAAGCAAAAATGTATAAAAATATTACCTCATTAATATTAATTTTCTTAAGGCACTCTTCTAACTTTGTTAAATCCTTAAACTCAGTGGCACCATCTGCATCTGCAAACAGTAAAGCCCGCCCTCTAGCACTCAACATGCCCAGTCGTATAGCTCCACCTTTGCCACGATTCTTGACTAATTTTAACACCCTTACATGTTCTGTTGTGTACTTCTGTGAGTACTTCAGGGAGACCTTTGAAAAAAGAAAACATTTTACATAATACAAGAGACAAAATTCATAAAAGAGCTTAACTCAACATGGGAACACCTGTGCAAAATGTATCTATTGTCCCGAGCATTGAAGCTTATTTTGTCTACTGTGACTGAAACGCTGAAATTTCAATTTTCACCAGTTATATTCCTAGCCTTCTACATGCATAATAGTGTCAAATAAAAATCCACAACTGACATACTTTGATCAGCATGTGTGCCAAGAATAATGCCTCCTCGCCCCCACATGGACATGTTCAGTCCCATGGGCTTGCCTGTTCATGAGCTATGACAACACATAGTCACATACACACACACACACAGATAGAAGCTGTAATCAGAAGGCACAAAGCGATACTATATTTATGCTGATACTTTTAAAGGAAATACATACCATGAGATATATACTCTATCCTTTTCTGCATCAAGGCTTGAATGCATTTATTTCGACCTTAAAAACTGAACTTTATGTTTCTAATGGTTCATGCCACTGTTGTTTGACTTGTCCCAGTTCCCAGAGGTAAAATGAGGAAAGCGAGCATCATACCATATTTCAACGGAAAATTTACCAACTCACATAAATTAATTAGAATTTCACCTGAGGTGCCATGTACTATATATAATACCTGACAAAATTCCATTTGCCACTTGTCACAGCTGAAAAATTCCAAAAGTGTTGTTAAATATATATTTTTATCACACATTATCTATAAGTACAATTAAAACGAAACTGTTTTTGTTAAATATATTTTTATCACACCTTATCTACAAGTACAATGAAAATGAAACTGTTTTCATATGACCAAAAGAAATAGTTTGCATCACTTGGCAACATTAGTCCTCCACCACACACTACAACACTGTTTCACATACATAAAGTACAAACAATGGTGTCTCTAGAACTGCAGTGAACAATACATATAACGTTGGAACTCATAGCAGCAAGACATTGCAATACTCTGTCCCTAACACAGTCAAACTTGAAACAGTGCACCTGGTTGTTTATAAAAGTAAATACTGATGCAATCGGACTTAACTCTTACTCTATCCTTTGGAGCCTGAATAGACAGGGAATGGATTCAGATGTCAAAACAAAGAGGGGAAGAGCAGTTTCAAAGCTCTTTGGCATTACAAACTTTTCACTCCTGTGCAAGTTTTTAATCTTAGTAAATTACAAAAGTGAGACAAATGTAGATTACTGTTCGAACTTGGCAGTTTCAAGTTAGATGTAAAGGATAAACTTTTGATGGTTCTCCCTTTAGTGACACCTCTCTGAATATGCTGACTAGTGTATAGGTTTATACAGCTTAAAGGGACTATAGTAGCACCCCTTTATACAGCTTAAAGGGACTATAGCATCACATATTTAGGAATACACTCATATCTCTAAATACAATTGGTGACTACACTTTGAATGATATTAATTCAAATAGCAGCTTAACTCTGGTTGATCAATGATGACTTCTGCAGTCAATTGTTTTCCCAAGCTCACAAACAGTATGATTTAGTGGATGTGGCCTTGAGCAATTTTCAACTCAGAGCAAGCCTAATGTAACTTTGTGTGGGGGCTGTACTAGACAGGTATTAAGTTTCTTTAAATTGGAGGTGGGGTAGATGGAAACTGAGTGGGGAGAATTTTATTGTCTGGTGTGAGGTTGTAGAGCTTTTAATTGGCATTGATACTAGCAGTCAGCAGTCCATAGTATGTACTGCATGCATTCTGACTGATGAAATGAATTCAACTGCTCATGATATTGATGGGAAAGTTTGAGTTACATTCCTATCAGTTCAGTAGAATAATCCTCCATTGTTCCCTGACTACAATAGAACATAGTAACCAAAGTGTGAGAACCATCATTAGTAAGAGAACAATAGATCAAAGTCTGGGGGCTCTCAATGGACACACAAGAGGCATTGTCCATTGCAGGTCAACTTGCAATTGAGGATTATCCTTGTTACACCCAGTATGGTAAATTGCAAAATATTTGCATACTTGGGTTTTCTATTTTCAAAATACCTCAAATAACTTTTACACCAAACATATGAAAAAATATCTTATCTCACCTGTGTTGTTTTGTCTTTACTGCCATCATCAACGACTATAACTTCATAGGTGAAGCCCTTCGTGGTTTTCTGTAAGTAGTAAAAATGATTATAAACTTTATAAATTGCATCCACACTAAAAACAGAAATTCTGCATGTTGTTTACAACAAATTTAAGTTTCAAAGATATCTCCTTTTTTCCCCTTTCTTCATTATCACTAGTAGATTTTTTTTCATCACATAAAAGGTTACTCTGACAAAA
>WURT03008479.1:0-16550 GCA_009936505.3 Holothuria glaberrima
TATACATATATATATATATTTATTGAAAAAGGCAATGAATATCGCAATTTTTTACAGCTTTCAAACATAAAATCATACTAAAAGATAATCTATGTGGGAATTGCATTGATGGGAGAGGACAAGGCTGCAGTAGTCTCATAGCTTTTGAAAATAAAGTTTGAAAGAATAGCTGTGGATTTCATCTCCCATAAAGACAGTCATCATACCTTTCAAAAAATAGATGCGCGCGAAGGGCGTCGCAAAATTTGCAATTTTGAGAATATTTTGGGCAATTTTAGTCGTATGTTTGAGTGATTGAATGCAGTGGGTACTCTTGTTCATATCGACATATGCGCCGAAAATGGTGTTTTATTTTCATACCCAAAATCTCATTTGGGGGCACCGGGGGACAGCCAATCTTGGGGGAGGCACGTTCCCCCTGTCCCCTCCCCCTTGCAACGCCACTGCCTTTATGTAGTGACAAAAGATGCCCACTGCTGTGTACATAGGCGTACGGGATTCTTCCAATTTAGGGGGCAGAAAATGTTTTTGCCCGAATCTCAAAAAGTTGCCCGAATTTCGTTGCAGTTCAGGTGCATAAAATAGAACAGCAAACCACTACATGCTCGCGATGCGCGCGAACATTTGCACATTTTTCGTGCATTCGATCAAAAATTCGGAAACTCAGTAGAAAATTCGGGCAATCTCTTGACTTTTACTTCATCTCTGCCGGAATTTCACCTATTCTGTGCCCGAATTTTTGTCGTTTACTGCCCGAATTTTCGACCTCAGAAATTTATTGAAGGCAGTATGCCCCGCCTCGTACGACTATGCTGCTGTACAGAAACGCAGGGCGCATAAAACGTGGGGGGGGGGGGTAAACTGAGGTGTCACCACGACATCATCTGTGGTTTCCCCCAGTCACCAAATTTTGGCGGCGCCACTGAACTTTAGCAACCATTTCCTTGGATAGAAGGATAATTTAAGTTTTGTGCTTCCGCTGAAACAGTACCATCACAAATTTTCCAGTGAAACACAATGAAAAATTAAATGTATTAAAAATTTGATATATTACTATGTATTCAAATGGCGGTATGAGATATTTTGCTGTCAGATGTAGTTTTGTTTTTTGGCTTAAGTTTCATGGGTCTCTTCGTTGTTGTTGGCGGGGGCCTAAAGCCATTTCTTTGCTCAAGTATGCTAAACAAGGAGCTGCCATTTAGGAGTGTAAACGAACGCTCTTTCTTTTGGACATACCAAGTTGTCGCCAAGGTCACGTGCTTTGTCTAGCACCTGAAGATCCCATTGTCTTATAAGCTTTTATTATATTTAACAAAAGGTTCACGTCGTCTGATACGTTGGAAAATAAGGTCAACGAATTTTGTCATTGTGCTTGCACCAAATTGGGTGGTGCTATATAATATTTCTTGAATATTCATTTGCAGCTCCCGACGTGATCCAACGCTTTTCACAGTAGACAAGTTGAATTTAATTTAACATGTTGAACATGAATACACCTTTCGCGAAAGTTTTCAGAAAGTAAAATAGTACTACAACAAATTATAGTCTTACACCTCTTTTTAATCATTTACGCAATGTTTCAGAGTGAAACACCGTCTTCTGACATTTTAGTCTCTCTAGCCTCCTCATGGATGAACAGTCGTTTTGATATATTAGACAGGTTTTCTTTCCTGACTGTCGGTAACAACGTTTGGATGAAAGCATTGTTCTTCCTAATCCTATTCGTACAGTTTAAGTAGGCAACAATAAGGTAACTTGGGTGTCATGGTAACAGTTTATAAGTATCAGAAAACCGAAGTGGATACCCTAGTCTTTAATAATCACTCATGAATCGATACTCCCCGCCATGTGAAGTCATCGTGGATCTAATAAGATAACCATAAATTAATGTTTCCGATGTGTCTTCTTCTAAATAACAACTCCCTAATGAGACCTATTTAAAGAGGGCGCAGCGGGCGGAGAAATTATGATAGTTTGGGGACATAGGCAGGAATCGCGGGTGAGGTATCCCCGCCCCCACATGCTTGACAAAGGGAGATGGCTTACACAAAATGCCCCTACATATTTTCAAAAAATGTTACAAAATAAAAACTATTATTCGTTTTGGTTATCGAATTAGTAAATTTTCGAATAGTGTGAATAAAGTTAATCATTGATTAACTTAATGTATTAACAATGCTATTTTTCATTACTCTTCGCACACCCCTTTCTTGCATTGTTGTCTCTTAATTACATATCAGCACGCACCTTTCTTACATTGTTGTCTTACAATTACATATCCGCTTTGAGCGAGAGTATTTTTTTCAACGTCTCGTCATCGCCAAATCCTACCCCTACCCCTGTCCTCTCGAACCACAAGAGGTGTATTTTCCGGTGAAAACTCGTGACAGTTTTAAGTGGAGAGGATAGCTCAAATTACCGACTGCTAGAAGGGCAAAGTGGGTGGAAGAAAAAACGGGAAGATGGGAGGAAATTTTAATGTAACTTGGACAACTTTTGTAATGCAAGATGAAGTAAAACATTCAGCATCGATCGTCTTTAAAGTATTATTTGGCGTACTTCGTGTGCGTCCATCATAGATATAGTTGCGCTATTGCCAATTCCTTAAGACAGCCTGAGTAGTGTTATTGTTTCAAGTAACTCTTTTAACAGTATCCACCTCCTCCATGCACCCAAAGCACCATTGTCCAATCATATTCGCTGGTCATTGGTACAAGTACATTTACAAAGATAATATAGTCAAATTCTCTTCATAGTGAATTCAATGCTATTTTCAGATAGGAAATAATTCATGCTGCGGAAGAGCTCGTACCGATCTCCCACGGCGCCTTTATGAACTGATTTGTTACTTGAACTTAAACCCTTCCCTGTGAAAAAGTTATGCAGCCACATGTCCTATAAAAATGAAGTCCGTGTACCTTCTCTGAGTGTCACTTATTCGAACCTGGCCGGTTAAGTGTTTATCGGAAAACAAAACCGTTTGCCTCCTGACTGCCTGACAAGTTGCCTTATATATAGTACTGCCCACAAGCCCCCTGAATCATCATTTTGACCTGTTGTATGTACGACTGAGGCCAGCAAGAGTCACGATGAAATTATTATTTTTTGTGGTCTATATACACATTCAGTTTCCTCTGCAAATGGTTACAATTTTCATTCTGATGTTGAATATTTTGTAAATGTTCCACGACTGCTGGGAGGGAACAACTGAAAAGTTGCCCCTTGTCCCTACTAACACAGGAAATGGTCGAATTATCATTTCTTCGGTCTGTTTAGTGCCTATCCAAAGTCATTTAGAAGTAGTTTAATGCTTCACTCTCGTGTTCACAATTTTGTAAATACCCCAGAGATTCCGAGGGCTTATCCCTCGGGACCTTCACCGCGGCATTGGACCCCACCAGGGACCTTCAGGCTCAACGCTGCACCCCAACCTCTTTAGGGGAGGAGTTTGTTGCTCCCGCAGCACTATCGGCGCCGTTGGCTCAAGTTATTCCATTCCCCAAGATTTCAGAATAAAACTTCGCCAGTGCTTGGGAAGGACCTGCGAAAAGTTTGTGAAGGATTTGGTCTAGGAAACGATTAAAAAGATCCATCAATCAGTCAAAAACACCTCACCCTGCCCCCACAGAAGACTATCGCTAATCTACGTACCTTTGGGGTTTCCGATGGGGTGAGGGAATGCGTCCCCGTGCCCGGCCCCCCCCCCCCCACGCCGGATATCTTATGTAGAATTCCTTTTTAGCTGTAGCATTGCACTCCTCAAGGAGGGTCCTCTGGGCACCGCTCCCCATTGTACTCACTAGAATGATCCAGTGTGACATAATATCCTATCATAAACCGAGTTCAACCCAAGGAAAATAATCCAGGCCATCATTTTTCGAAAGAGTGTCAGAAGTTTTTCATTGATCGTAATGGACTGTATCTGTCCTGCAGAAAACAGACTATTGCGGGAGTAGGACAACCTCCGTAGTTATTGTAGTGCGGGTGCGCGCTACAATCTTGGCGTTACACGACAGGCAGGCTTACCTACATGACTGAACGTTGAAACTGGAAGTTCCACACTGCTTCGGTCCGTTTTTACTATCGGTACTATCACTGTTCAGGCAGCTAATGTTAAGCCTGTCCATGATTTTTTACCGCTTTCTTGCACACATTCTAAATTAGTTCCGACGAAGGACCTCGTTCATAAATAGAAACAGCTAGTAATGTGGAGTGAAATGTCACTGATTGATGAAATGCTGTCAGTCTTTATTTCAGAAAGAAATTTTAGTTGAATGTGCGCTTGCTTTCTCATTAATACAATAAGAATACATAACTTGAAAGTCGCAAACGAAGTAATCAGCGGGTGAATTTATCGTAAAGTTTCTTATGATGCGAGCTGGATGCGGGCGGCGTATTAAAAAATATTTGACTTGCAGTTCAGCGTATGCGGAGCAGTTTATATATTTTTAAATTGGCCCAATTGTGTATGGGAAGTATAAAATTATGACCAATCATGAAGAAGCGATTCTCTTGCACGTCCGAAATGGCCGCGAATTTTTTTCGGCACTTTGAAAACGATATGACCAGCTATAAGCATCACTGGAGTTACAGAAGGCGAGTTGAGTAGCGTCCAAATTGCAGCAGGCGTAGGCAGGGGAGCTGGCGGAATGGCTGTTCGATTTAGCAACAAAGTATTTTTACGGGTGATTTTCGAGAGCACTGATAATTCGGAATACTGACTATATTAAATCGCATAAAATTGCGAATTACATGAGTTTTGGAGGGAAATTTTGGGATCTCCTTTTCACCGCGTCAATGAAAAATGATTGAACTCACGTCCATCGTTAAAATAACACCACAGTATGTGTGAGTAGGCCTGCTATGCAGTTGCGCCTGGTCAGGTAAGGGTATTTACGGCGGCTCGAAATGAAGGGTCAACTTATTCTTCGATGCTGCAATATCGTTCATGATGGCGACCAAGACATTGGCTATTGTATTTGGTTCTCGTGACTGCAGATAGTTCCCACCCGACTCTTGGGAGTCTTTAACCCCCACTCCCACCCCAGCGATTTACGCATAGCCTATTAATCGAAAGTTTTGCTTATTCCAAAATGAAAAAAAATGCAATTTTTCAACTTGCAGCTTCATTTGAAACCACCTGAATTTGTAACACAAGCAGAACTCAAGTGCTCAAAATGACAAAACAGGGACACTTTCCGCGTATTACAATAAAATGTATTTGCAAGCAAATACAGTTGTTCTAGTTCTTTCTTGCAATCACAGCGTCGGACTAAAGTTTCCAAACAGCGTCCTCAATAAAACTATACGTCTTTTAGGTTAAATTACAACATTTTGAGCTCTGTCTCGTATGGGTAGTGGGTTTTAGGAATTCGGGATCCCCTGCCCTCGACAGCTAAGGATGCGCTTAGGTACTCCATTACCTAGGCATTGCCACTGGACCCCACTAGGAGCCCCGCCGAGTTGCCCCTGACGGGCTTCCACACCCCCAAAAAGTATGCTTGCACAGGGCCTTTTGCCAAGGTATGTTTTAAAACCTCGAGTCATCCACAGCATAAAATCTTGCTATGCAGCTGTCCGATCCCCAACCCTTTCAGAACTCCTGCACAGTCGGATTCTCCAGAGGCACAGGAGGAAACGCCGTGGTGGGAAAGTGAGGAGAATATATCTCTACCTTTGTCTTGAAGATGCATCCACCGACTATCACATATTTGCACAGCGACTTTTGTTCAAGGACCCTTTTATTCCCCTTACTCTATTAAACCCCTGCCTTTCCTCACAAATCTCCGCTACTAGTCCCGAGTTGTTATTTCCCTTAATCACAGGTGCATCTATTGCAGGTAACTGTATGTTTTCGAGACGCTGTTTTCTGCTGATAAAAGTTGTTCATATTCCGTCTCTGTTGACTGTTAAAAACACGCCAGGGCAGATACGGATAGGGCCGGGTCATTAGGGCGACTAGTCACCCCCCCCCCCGCTAGCTTGTGGTGCTTTTTCATTTTTTTATTTTAAGGTGAAGTTAAATCACAGCTTAGCAATGACAGGCGGAATGAGGGGGAGGATACAGTCCCCACTTTTTGAAAGGGGGGGGGGGTCTACACGAACATTCACAGATTTTCAAATTTATTACAAATTAATATGCGCTGTATTATACTTTTGCCTTTCAAATTGATAACTTCGCATAGTGCAAAATATAGTAAACCACTTAAATGGTTTCAATAATGCTATTTTTTGGCGCGCTTCGCGTGCATGCATAGGTACATTGTTATCTAATAAGCCAGTTCATAGTTACAACAGCGCATGCATACTCCAAATGAAAACGTGTAGGCTACAGGATTTAAACGAGACAATTTAATTTCTCATAGGGTTAGTGTTGTCTTCACCCAAACTCTTGTAAGACTTTGAAAACTGAACCAATTCGCTCCATTTTTATATTTTGTTTTTCCATGTATAGGGTAATACTTAAGAAGTTTCGTGTTACCAGGATGAGCACTTTCTTTAGACTGCGTGAGCTTTTGGGAAAAAAAAACAACTTCTTGTACACTTTTCGAACGGTATGTATCCGTGTTTGTACCCCTTTAAACTTTGACATCATATTATTATCACAAAATTATAATACATGATTAACTCTGACTGTGAACTGGCTTATTAGTACATACTAGCTTGAGCAAGATAAAATTCTAGCGCCTCATAGAACTCCTACCACCACCTACCACCACCTACCCTCGAACCATAAGCGGTAGCGTGTCTGCCGGGAAAAATCAATGACGGCGGTTTGTTACTGAGAAGTACAGCTCAAATTAACGACTGCTGAACAGGCAATGTGAATCATGAAAGAAGAAACGGAAAGAATGAGGACCATTTTAAAGGTTATTTGGATAATACATGATGAAGTAAAACATTATATTCTGCACCGTCTTGAAAAGACTATTTTTCGGGGCGCTTCGCCCGCACCCTCTGTCACGGTAGATAGTTGCGTCAATGTCAATTCCTTTTACACAGCATGAGTATATAGTAGTATTGTTTTATGTTACCCCTAACTTGCCAGCACCCACCTCTCCCACCTAAAGCACTCTCGCGTCATCAAATTCAACTACCATTGGTCCATTGGTACAAACTGTATAAATGTAATTACAAAAATAGTGGTCAAATTCAATTTCGTGGTCTGTTTAGAGCAAATTCAATGCAATTTTTAAATAGTGAAATGATTCACACCCCGGGAGAGCTCAACGCATTCCCCCGACGCCTTCTGAAACTAAGTCATTTTAGCTTGAGCTCTCCTTTACGATAAAATACTGTGGCTACAGGCCTTATGAAGATAAAATTCATGCTCCCTCTTTGAGAGTGGGTTAACTGCTCATCAAAAAAGATTTAACTTTACCCCTTGACAAGATGCCGTTGATGAAGTTTTCAACTGGCCTACCACAAGCCCCTTTGAACTGTTGAATCATCCAACTGACTGACATTACGTAGGTCTATGAATTAATGCCATCAACAGGTGTATATAAGCTTTCATTAATTTGTTGTCCACTTAATACCCATCCAAATAACCTTTGGAAGCTAAACGTTCATTCTAATGCTCAGAATTTTGTAAATACCACATGAAATTTTCCCCTTGGTCCTCTTCTAGGAGCTTCCATCTCACTAAATAAAAAATGGTCAAATTATTGCTTCTGTTCTATGTTTAATGCACATCTAATATTATTTAGAAGTAGGTAAATGCTTGACTTTCACACTCACAAGTTTTAAAGTACGGCCCCAGAACTTCCGGGGGCTTTGGACCCATCTTGGGCGTCTCCCCTGGACCCCACGTCAACAAACGGAGCACCAGTAGCACTCCCGCTGCGCTTACGGCGCCACTAGCTTGTTTCACCCTCAGCCCATAGGTTTCAGAATAAATCTGATGCAGTTGGACACTATGTTCAATCCTTAGGCAGATGCATGTTGATCGTTCACAAATCGCTCGGAAATAAGATGTCAACAGAGTAAGTTGCAAATTTAGTTACAGCCATGAACGCACACGCAGTCCCATTCACGCAGATAGTCTTTGCAAAAGACTATCACTCGTGATTTCACTCGTGCAAAGTCACCTAACGCAACCACCTTCTGGAGGACTATAGCAACACACGCGGACGCTATGTCATGTAGTAAAGCAATATAATGTGGTGCGTGGCGCGCTGTCCTCCAGAACAACTAGTGCGTCCTCTGAATTTGACCTTATGACCTTTGATGTAAGCTCCCTATACATGGCACGTGACCAGAATATCACGGCTGTAACGTCCGAGTCCGGACTCAGACTCGATCCCAGACTTGAGTCCGTTTTCGCCGGACCCCGGAATTAGCCCGGGAAAGAGAGGTTACGGAATGGGAATTCGCCCGGAATTGACGGCAGCTGGATTCGGAGCCGATTCTATTCGAGTCCATAAAAATGAAAGTGCACCTAAATTGATATTGGTGCACAGCTTAACAAGTAAATGGTGACACATTGTCTACTAAATTACAGAGTGAGTCAGAGTATAAAATTGACTACTAAACTGCTAAAGATGACCGTTCTAATTAAGTGTGATTGCAAACCAGAACAAAAAGCATTTTTGTCAGTTGATCGCCTCGGTGTAAACGCTTGCATTACTCCTGCACTTTTTCCTACACTCGAAGTCGTAATAATTGTACAGTATGTACATCAAAAGAGGCGGGCATATTTCACACCTGCCAGGAAGGATATTCGATATGGCCAAATCACGGCAATGGACCAATCAACTTCTTGGAAATTGGCCACGCGCGCCCCTTACTCTCGAAATGCCAGTTTCTCTACATTTTTTGTAATTCTGACGCCGGCTTACGAAAGAGCATGCTTAATATCCCTTCGGACGCACACTTTAACTTATATTCTAACCCTAACCATTATTTTGAAACAATTTTGAAAATTCCTGGAAACTCGAAATGGCCGTATCGAAGTAGGAAAAAAAAATTAAGCGGCCATGCCGACATTTTCTCCCATGGCCTACTATAGTGATTCACACATGGTGCACAGGTACAAAAGTCTTGTTCCATATTTATGCTTAGAGAGGGACTCCCTCCAGTCCAGCATTACGATGCCACTTCCTCACTGGTTATTCACCCACACATAATTCTAATTTCAGAGTGCAATTTAATTACTAGTACAAGGGCGGATGGGATGCCAAATTTACTTCCAATACTGGCGACTTAGGGGGTGGGGTCACGTTGGGGAAATGTGAGACAATGCGTTTCCTGTTGTCTATACTGTTCAAAAAATATGTTAATTTACAAGTATTCTCTGCACTAGTTTCCAAACAACTTCTGTTAAACCAAATTACCAAATGTTCTGTTAAATTCATGATTTTTTGTGTAAAAGTTAAAGATTTCTTATGTTAAAATTTAGAGATTACACTGATGTACATCTAGGCCAAATCCATGACCCACGATTCAAATTACGTCCCATAAGGGGTCACGTGACCAAACTCGAGGCCTTTAGACTTCCTCATGTAAGCATGATCTTAGCTTAAAGCTTCTTTCAGTGTTATTCAAACTTATTGCTATTTACAACAATTATGAAAAATAGATTGCATAGAAAACCACATGTGAATACTTATGCTCTTCTTTACTTGAAGTTTCTTTCAATTTTTCACACTTTGTACATGGTAATCAACAATACAAATTTTATTGCTATTTTCATCAGTTAAAAAAAAATTAAAATAAAAGGATTGCAGAGAAAATCACTTGTGAATGCTTATGCACTTCTTAACTTAAAGAAGCTTTCTTTTAAATTTACTCAAACTTCTTTGCACCTGGAAATCAACAACATCAAGGTTTCACGCTATTTACATCGAAAGAGAAATAAAATGAAAGCAAAACGGAGAAACCCTTTTGAGAATACTAAAGTACTTCGAACCTTTTTTCCGTAAAGACCGAGAAGACAGTTCCTCAAAACCAGCAAACCCGGTTTATTACGATTGTGATTATGGAACGGGATTTTATATAATCGGGGCATTACCAAAATTCTCAAATAATGTAATCATTGTTTATGAAATAAATATTATACCAATATAGGCCTATCAGTTGTAAACATTTTTAAGAAAAGTAAATAATTAGTTATCATAGGCGTAGGAAGCGGGGGCTGGGGCTGCAGTGAAAATTCGGGCAATATGCTCAGAATTTTTCGGGCACCTGCTGAAAGAAAAATAAATTACAATGATGTAGCTTAAGAAAATTAACAGTTTAAAAAACTTCCTTGTAATTAAAATAAAGTCCTGATTTGAATTGCACCAGTACCTATATATTCACCATTGTGCTTTTCAATGGTTTAACTTATATTATTATCAGTGGCGTATTTGAGGCATGACCATTGGGTCATTACCCAAAATACGTAAATTTTTAAATCAAATTCTACTTATAAAGGTAGCACTGACATGTGGCACCAGATGGCATGTAAGGACATCAAATTTTTCAAAACATTTTCAAAGGGGAGGCAGACACCCCTCCCTTTAAACCCCCCAGGCCGGCAACCACACAACATACTGCACCCCCACCCGTGAGAGAAATCCTGGCTACGCCACTGAATATTATCATTATTATTGTGAAAGGATTTCCCAAACTTTATAACCAATATGGAAGGGTACTACCACGGAAAGTGATTGAATGTAATTAGTATGCGATAATTGCGATGTAACGAACGACGCCTATCTATATGATATGTACATTAATAATGCCGAACGCGCGCGGAGCGTGAGAAAATTTTTGGTTGCGTGTTTCGGACAAGTCGTTACAGCCCCACCCCCAAATCAAATTGGGTACCTACGCCCCGGCATGTCAGTTATTCACTTCCTGATTAAAAGCAAATACTGATTGATGACTTGAGGTAGCAATCATTGTAGAGGAAAAGTACGGGCAAAAATAAACTGTCCACTTAAGCGGTAAAGTCATATTTTACAGGATAGTATGTTTTAACAGTTTAAAGACTGACGGTGATTTTTTTTAAGACCTAGTGTTATTTAACTGATTTAGGGCCTGCTGCGTTTAAAAACAAGTATGTAATTTAAGTAACAGTTAACTTGTGTAAACAGAAAAAAACCCACAAAACTACGGTACTGTAAATGTGTCTGTAAATTTACAGAAACTTTTAACAGTGTAGAGCGTTTGTACTGTCAAGTTTCTCACCTCAGCTCTAATCTCGGCGGTAGGGTTGACGGACTGTCGGCTGCTTTCATTCCGTACAGCTCCCTATATGGGGAACCCCTACAAAAATAAGATTACCTTCAACTTATTGACTCCCAACTGCCCATGACAGTCAAGTTTGCAGACGTCTGATATGTGTAGTGACCTCAAGAGTCAAGGCTGAGCCCTTTAGCACAACTTACCCTGGCCTAGGATTTACCCGTGCTGGCCACGTACATGTATAACCGTGCATGATAACTGCTGTACTAACTCAAGGCCTGACCCCGAAAACTGTGCTTGACTCAGAATTGGACCAGGCGGGCTTAGTCGAATCATAAGGTCGCATACAGTTATTTAATACTGAGTAAGTCTGCTTGAGATACCGCAAAATTTCTCGGGCGGGGTATGATGTAGAAGAAAACGTCTGAAAATTAGTCTTATGACCTCCACCCGAATTTCAGAGCCAGTTAAATGTGGCATACTAGTGGCGCTCCGCTTAGATAGTGCCAGTGACTATTTCCGGAAATCAGAAAACTTTACCTTTTTCTAGACGGACTTTTTACAATAGGCCCTTTTTTGGAAATACCTCTGACAGTTGTCATAGTGTCACGTTGCAAAGCCTGAAAAGGGCCATTTCCAGTGATCTGGGGGTATATTTGGCCAAAATTTTCTAAGCTCCGCGCCAACTGATCGTGGCGCTCCGCTTAGATAGTACCACTGACTATAGGCCTATTCGGAAATCAGAACTTTTTCTAGACTTTTTACAATACTGAATATGGCTATTTTTTTTTAAAGGAAACACTTGTTGTCATAGTGTCACCTTGCAAAGCCTGGAAAGGGCGGTGATCTGGGGGTTATTTTTGGCCAAAATTTTCTTTGTACGCTCCGCGCCAATCATGGTGGCGCTCCGCTTGGATAGTGTCACTGACTGTATCCCCCCACCCCCTCCCCACTTTCAAAGACGGATCGATGCCCATGATGGAGATCACCTCCCCTAATGGAATTCCCCCATACAGATCAAGAGTTCCCCCTCACAAATTCCTAGATCCGATTCTCCACCGTGACTGCACGAAAAACGCCAGTTATTTATCACGGTATCTACTTCAGTTTACACCATGCGTAACAACTCATGACTCGACCGAGAAAGTCAGAAAAGCACTTCTACCGGCTGACACAAGAGCTTTGGCTTCTTACTCATAGACCACCTATTGATCAATGTGCCTAAGTGGCAAAGTGAGATCGTGCAAGCGAAGGTAACAGTTATATTAATGTGGTTGACATACAGATGACATCTTGCTCTTTTGTAAACACCGTCCAGGGCCGGGAAGTATAGTAGGTATACAGCACAGATATGATAGTGCATCATATCCACAACTAGGGTAGGCCTACACTACGCTCAAGATCTGGAGTGCCCGGAAGGGGCGAATCTTTCTCGCATCAACCACTTAAAGGAATGAAAGTTGACGATAGGGCTATGGCCGATACGGAAAACAACATCATGAAGACAGTCCGCCACGAGTTAAAGAATGGTGAGATTATCTCTTATGGCTCGCAGGCCAATGAAAATGTCATGTCATAGTCATACGACTAACGGTGACGAAGACAACTGTTGTTACTTCTATATTAACGTTAGGCTTAGGCTTGTTTGTAAATTGTAGGCTAACCTAATACTTGTGAACGTACGTGTATGTACGAATTCGCGTACTCACTATATAGTACTATTAATTATTAAGATAGAGAAGTCAGCCCAAGTACTGAGTACACACGTACTGACTACGGATTGTTGCGTAAAAGACATCAAGGAACTGCAACTTAAGAGACGTTCGATGATAAGAAAATTTACGGTTTGAGTTTATGAAGCCTTCAACTCACGCAAGTATTTCATTCTAGGCCTACAACAGTATGCCGTTACTTTCCGCCCCCCAAACCGGTGTTTTCTGCCACCAAAAACTACGGGGCGGAAAACAGATTTTTTTTAGGGGCGGAAAGTAATGGGGGTGGAAAATAACTGAATTCCACTGTGGGTGAATGTGTTGGTTCAGTCGTTGTGACGAAAGTCCACTGCGTAGCCTGTGTTGCATTTTCTTCAACACAAGGCGTTAATTCTAACAACGGCGTACAGTAGGCCTATCATCAGTTTCTCTGAGATTTGCATCATCATGAGGCCTAGTGTTAGGCCCAACGGAAGTATATACTGTTACTGGTAGGAGTATTAAACGTTAGATCAAATGTCTTGGTCACTATCATCCTCAACCAGTGCATTTTTCCCAATCCCGAAATAAGCAGACTTAGGCCTGTTTGGTTTTCTCTGGTGAAACGTTTTCTTTTTCATTATGGTGGAGACAAGTTTTTATCATCGTATCTTTCACAAGCGAAATTTACCAAAAAAACAAAACCATGGGCACACTTGTCGCCCATGCTTGCTACAGTAGGCAGCATACACATGGGACTTGGCACATACTGAACGTTATTATCACATACTGTAAGTACTGTACAAACAGCTCACATACTGACACACTACATGTGCAGACCTTCAAGTGCGAAAGCCATGCTAACATTACGATTGGGACATCGCAGATCTGCCGATGTTTACAGCCAGAGTAGTGTGAAGACTTGTACATGCACATGAGTTTTTGAGAATCTGATCATTTTTTGGGTAGCATTTTCTAATTACACTTCATTTAAAATACTTTTTTATGTCTTTATGACATCTATCTATTTAGTACAATAACATTAGATCAACATGCACAGGTGCAGGTAAACAAGTGAGGGTGGCATGCACAGTCAAAAAGTTACATACATTGGTCCATGTGAACATGCGTTATTTCGAAAGCTGCTCACAGTATTGCAGTATCGACAAGGTGTACATACCATGGAAAATTCCGCACATCTGCATATCAATTGTACTACAGGAAGACAATGACTCTGCACTATGTTTTGTCAAGTTTCAGTGCTAAATTTGCAAACCGTATCATCTGTACACATTATTTGTTGCACATACTGTAGCAACTAGAAATTGGAAACTTGAGGCTCATTATCCTGCATAAATTATGCCACTTTCCACATTTCTTTCGTTTAGTTTTTAATTATCTATTATACGCACATTGGTACTTGTAATTGCATACCTTACGGGGAATAAAGGAATATAAGTACATGATACGTAGGTACGTAACTCTTTCAAGAGGGCAATTATTAACTGGTCTCAGTCTCAATAGTTCGTTCTGCATACCGACTACCCTCCATTGAATGCCCAGCTAGGGCACATTGGAGTACCCCCCAAAAAGAAGAACTCAAGAAAGTTTTTTGCCAAGTTGAAGTTCACCTACGACAGTACACCAAGTACTGTGTGTAATACATAATGCAAGGCTGGTGCATTGCCTGTGCTTAAATTATGTAGCATGTTGGTAACTAAGACTCCATGCTCTTAACTGATGAAAGAAGAGAAGCTGTCCAGTGTTTAATTCATGCAACAATGGCAACACAGTTTTTCGATTTATGGAATTTATCAGGAATTAGTTTTATGTTCCATTTGAATAATCTTTTAAAATAAGATGTAAGTTTTGGGCAAGACGTTTTACAAAAATATATTCATACAAACAGTGGAAGTTTTAGTGGTCCTCAAGCACTAAGGTAGAACTTTATGTAAATTTTTTTTTATAGAAATTGGTGGATAGGCTAAGTACTACATAGCACTTACTATAATCCAGTACAGAACATTCACATGGAAACACAATCGGTAGATGAAAACTAGGCACAGCCTTATGTAGGTCGACAAACTCTTTGTCTAATGTTAGCCTGTGACATCGTAGGCCAATAAGTATTTGTGGTTGATTTTTGTCCCAGTATTCCGAGAGGTAATCCTACAAAAAATATTCCGTTCATGGAGTGACATATGGAACTTTTCCTGATATTGTTCAACTCCATTGTGAAGGTTGTTATTACAGTGTGTGTACAGTGCTAAAGATATGCGATAGACGGTGAGAAAACATGACCTTCCTTTACATGTTAATAAACGGTGATCGGTAATCAGCATTGGCCCGATTGTGTTATTGAATAATCGGTAATCGGTAATTACTGATTATGGTATAATTAGTCAAACACTATAGACTACTCCTGCTGCAGGCTAGTCCACAGTCTAGTATCTTGGGTCAGGTATCTCAACAGTAGATATGCTGATTGTCATTTGCAAAATTGGGCTGCTACATCTTCAAAAATTTTGACTGGTCTTGGTCTTTCTCAAATTCACACACACTGGTAGGTAATTGTTCTCTACAAATGATTAAAATGTTAAAGATCCTTCCTTTTAGGAATGCTGGCTCTGTGTGCCTGAAAAATGCCCAACAATTTTGATTTATACAAGCAATCCTGTTTTGTTTTTTAAACATTCTATCAAGCTGGTAAATCATGTTGCTAGGACGTTTCTACTATTGTATGCTAAATACAACGCTTAGCTGTTCAATCGTGACGTAGTCATGGCTATGATTATGCTCATACGCAGGCATACAGTACATGTATTTTTAACTATAATGTAGCAACAATCACTGCAGCAAAGCACACAGATAGATGCTACTTTCACAGTAACAACAAAAAACTTTGAAAGTGAATACCCTAGGCCTAGTTCAGGGAACAAAGTATTTTTGAGAATTAGGCCTGTAGGAACTGTACCCTAGGCCAACCGAAGGCGTAAGTTGTAAATGTGCAGAACAGTAACCTTAGGCAATTTACTCCATATGTGTACTGACCTAGGCTGCTATAAAAAAGCTCATGATCATGCCTGGCTAAGACAAGTAAGAGTTAAGATAGTCCCCAGTGGCTGACCTAGTATGATGGTCGAACCAAGCTAAATAAGGCAATCCTAGAGGCAACACTAGTGGAAAAATATGAATGCAAGGAAACCATTCAAATTTTTATAGTGCTGTATTGGGTAACGGATTGGATGAGGTGTAACAAGGTCAATGTGCAGGACTGTTCCCTCTGCTTCATTAGTGGAAAGCATACATTTTGCCTGCTTCAGTGCCTCCTGCCAGATGTCTTTAAACCCTGATGCTGCCATTACCCACCTGTAGCATGCAGTGGCCAAAGTCTGCATTGTGCAATCTATTAATGCACTTCAAAATGGCCTGTGTGCTAAGGAATTTGACAGGTTGAAAGCATGGAGTGGTTTAATTACTAAATTACTGAACATATCATACTGTGACCCTAACACAAACCTGTGGGGAGCTAGCCCTTAAAGAGGAACACTTGTACAGCTTTCTAAGCAGGTACAATATTTAGAACACATTTTTCCAAGCATTGTGACATCATTTAAAACTAATATAACTCAATATCTAATGAAACACGAATTTTTCAAGAATATTTCTGAAACTCAATAAACGCCA
>WURT03008490.1:0-16548 GCA_009936505.3 Holothuria glaberrima
CGTCACTACCCTGCTGGATTCGGAAATCAAGGTCAAAGTATAAATGTCCAAGTTTCAAGCTGACAAAAACTGTAATGTCGACCTCAGAAAATTTTGGGGGGCAATCTGCCCCCTGCCCCCGTCTCGTACGACCTATGAGTATACAAGACCGTCGAAAGGCTGCTTAGATTGGGGGCTGAGAACCTTTAAATCCTAGATATTGACAATTTTCTAAGGCAATGTTTGGCCGTTCTTTAGTACAGCTAATCATAACTACTTCAAAGAAAAAAACTACAAAACCTCAAACTGAAAATGATTAGGCGACTGTAGCCTCCCTCTCCGATCGCCGATGGCTCTTAAGTAACAAAATCGTAAGTAAGCAAGAAAAGAAATTTTTGCTTAGATGTAATTATACCTTTACCAGTTCTATGCTTCAGTTTCCTTTCTTTTGATTTTCAGCCCGGAAAAAACATATTCAGTCATCCTGTCGAATGCGTCGCGAGTAACGAATATACAGAAGCTAGTGATGTATGGTATGCAGCGACTACAGCCTGGGAGATTTTCTCTGGAGGTAAGATTTGGACATGGAATGTAGGCCTCTTTTGTGTATGTGTTTGCGTGTGTGTGTTACTGGGTAAGTAAGATTGTCAATCTTCGTCCAACTGCTGATTTTGTTGCACATGGGACGAACAATGTTAATTCTCACAATTTTCTTATGGAAGGTTCCTCGCCATTCGTCCAAGTCGGCAAGAATGAGTTTAAGCGCTACTCCTTCGAGTCATTGCAGAAACCACCTTCCTGTCCAGTTCCGATGTGAGTAATCAGCAGTACACAAATATTATGTTTTGAAAATGTGAGGCTTTTCATGTCTTATTATTGTAATTTAAACAAGAAATGACAGTATTTGATCATCTGCCTTCAAAATTTAATAATCTTGCGTGGCAAATATTATTTTTTATTTTTTGTTAAATGTACTTAGTCGAACAGACCACGTAACGCTGAATTTGTTTAAAGCACTTGTACGTCATTTCTTAAATAACCAGCAAATGTGAAAAAAGCTTATTGCAAGCGACCGGTCTTCTTATAAAGTTTCCCTTCTCCTAACGAATCCTGTTAAGAGAAAACTTTTGTAATTACAAAAATTGGCAATTTCTCTCGTACTAACTTTTAATTTTTCCACACTTCCGGTATCAAAATCATACGTTTCAATTGTCATCTTAATTACACAACCATCGACGTTCGAATCCAGTTACGATTGTATCATAAGCTGTTATTCAGATGATCATTATAATCGACCAGACATAAGAGAGATGAGATTTATTATAGAAAAGACTGTCAAGAATTTTCAGGTAAGTTGCTGACTACTTACTTTGCCGATTACATGCAGTGAAAACTGTAAGTTATGTAACACCCAAAAGATACAATATTTGTATTTCTACTTTGTAATCATCAATACGATTACGATACATAATCTCATTAAAGTTTAAAAAAAGATATATTTAATTAATTGTTTTATAAGTTTTGTAAGTTTGTAAGTAATGCTGTTACCTTTTGCCTGAAAAATATTTCTTTCCTTTCCTCAAAATATTTCTCCACAGGTTGATTCATCTAATAACTTTCATGGTGCCTATGAAATGGTTGAGATATATCGAAAGAAACATCATACGCTCTTATAAGACCATTGGATGTTCCTTTGGAGGCAAAAATACCACGGGTGTTTTTTTTCCGTACGGAGGCGACAAATGAATAGCAGAACACTTGACATCAATGCAAATAAAAGTGTTCATATGGCTCAAAGTCGTTGAAGGCGTTACAAAGTGGTATATTAGTAGTGGGCGTGTGGGTAGACATTTCAGAGGGAGCGAGAGGTGTTTGGCCTAAATTACAATTGGGACGGTGAGAGAAGGGAGGAGAAGAAACAAAACGATAAAAAAAAATTGATTCAGTTTTTGAAAAATTTGTTGAATGCGTAGTTTTCAGTTTTTATTTTCTGAGAAATATTCGCTTCCAGGGAAAACATCTTTAATTTGTAACACAAACTGTGATATCCATGCGTAATCCATATTTCTATTCAACCTGTTGCTTGATATCGATTGAAATGGATGTAGGTATACCTATAAACGAGAAAGTTGGCATACCAAAGGGCGCAGCTAAGCTACTAATAATTTAAGACACTCATGGAGACTCCTTTGCCATCGATTCCCTACGGGAAATCCCTGGATCCATGTGTTTCCATAGACAAGTTAAGAGGCTTAGCTGTTGTTCATTGCATCGAAAATGAGTAAAACCAGACCAAGAAAATGTGGGAGGAGCACCCGAATTGTTGAGCAATGGTCGCAACAGACGCTACTGGAGCTAAGTCGAAAATACTGCCCTGGGATTTTTTTTTATCGTAGGGGAACCATAAGTGGGTAAGATAAGTATGAATCCGAACAGCAGTAAGTCGGTATAAAGTTTACCTATTATCCAAACAATCGATTTTCTTTGGATTCCTTTTAACATATTTTAGGACGTTAGTATACTGAGTCTTGCCAATGACTCGTAGCACATTAACACTTTCAAGTGCAGCACCAAAACATAAAGCTTTCAAGATGAAGCCCTTTTTGCAAGCTTCAGCATAGCGTTACTTACATATCGTAAGGAATCATACGAAATAGATTACACTAATTTCAGTAATAATTATAATAAAAAAACTAAGAAAAATAAAAAAGTACAAAACGTTGTGAAGCTGCTTACCATAATGTAACAAAAGTAGGGAGTGCACGTGTCGGGATCGCCGGCATGCAATATAATAAAAATAGGACATTTGCTGTAAACTGTTGTTTTCGTTAGATATAAGAAGGAGCTAGTATCCACATTATGCTCGAAAAATATCGAAAATCCTCAGCATTAAACAGAAATTTATAACAGCAAAGTCGATTATGAAATTCGTGACGGTTATATACGTTTAATCGAGTTGCGTATTATCTGCGCATTTACTCATTAACATATTAACGTTACCGTAATACACATACCATTACCACGTAAATATTTGTACCCATTTTATGGTAGTATGGATGTTGTTCCTGTACTTATGGCTGAACACAACACCTCCAAAGATGTATGTTTTCAGAGTCCTTAATAAAAGGTGGGGGGGGGGGGGGAAACCTCCTTAGCAAAATTACGAAAAACGCCATCGCTGATATTAAGGATGAAGATCGGAGAACACAATTCACCAGTTCACAAATTTGCAAGACTGAATCTTGCTACTGTTTATTTATTCAAAGCCTAAAGGATTAATGTGGTTGAGACAGTTGCATTTTTTTGCAAGAGGCTCTCCTCTTACCGCTTTTGCTTTCAACAAAGCGACAAGAGAATCTGTGTAAAGTGCAACCTTGCCTGAATGTTCCTCTGCCCTTTTTCCTATGCCTAATGGCAAATCACCTGGAAGCGATGGTTTTTCTACGGATTTTTATAAAACATTCTGGCCGCGTATTGGCGATTTTGTCATGAATCGTTGAATTATGCATTTGACCTGCAAATGTTCTCTTGTGAACAAAGAAGGGGGGTTGTAACGCTGATCCCTAAACCCGAAAAAGACCCTTCTAATATAGCAAATTACAGACCTATTGCACTCTTAAATACTGACTATAAGATTGCGGCAAAGGCCATCGCTTCCAGACTCAAAAAGGTTCTTCCTTCGCTGATCGGCAACACACAGACTGGATTTATGAGTAATAGATTTATTGGCAAGAATGTACGTTTTGTACTAGACCTCATCGATTTTTCATATCACAACAATGTTCCTGGTTTTTTATTCTTCCTTGATTTCGAAAAAGCATTTGATACTCTAGATTGGAATTTTATTCATGCTACTTCATTACTTTTAGTTTGGTAATAGCTTTACAAATTGGGTTCGTACTTTTTACAATAACACATATTCATGTATATTCAACAATGGTTTTTCTACTGGTCATTTTCCGATAAATAGAGATGTACGTCAGGGGTGTCCCCTAAGCCCATACCTTTTTATTCTGTGTACGGAAATTTTTGCAAGAGTTATATTTATTAATGCTCAGTTTCAAGGCATCACCATTAAGGCGACACTTGACATTAAGGCTACAGTTTACGTATCACCTTATTATTAAGGTACCATTCAGAAAAATATTTTTATAGTCGTAAATAGGCTTAAATTGTTCGTCCTCCTCAAAAATGTTTCTCTACAAAATTTGGTTAGGGTAGGGTTAGGGGTAGGGTTAGGGTCAGACAAAATGAATATTTAATGCACAAGTCAATGTTGCTGTCGCCCTAAGGAAGTCATGCCCAAGACATCTAAGATTACTGAACCCATCTCCAATCCTCAAAATAGAGCTTTGAACCGAATCTTAAGATCACCCACGGTATGTATGCTGAGCGTCCTCTTTAAACCATGGTCTGTGTGCCAAAGTTGAGTCACAATGAAAGCAAACTTTGCCCTGACCCCTCCCTCCCCCCCCCAACCTGAGTCAAATTATGGAGATAAAAAGTTGTGTATGATACGGTTCCTTTAAACTACCTGCCATTGTACAGAAGAGGACGGAGAGTGGTGGGAAAGGCAAATCTCATGCCCCAAGTTGTGGCGCTACGGATAACTACAGCACAAACATATGAATGCAAAGGCAAGCGCCCCCCATACTACTTGGTACCCGCAGGAATTTTCCGAAGACCGCTCGAGTTGAAGGGGTTTTTCCCTGACGAATGAACCTTCTTCCCCCAAAATATTGGATCTGTCTATTACCTGTTATGAATGTTCTTGCACTAATTACCTGATACACATGACCTAGCAGACTCCCGACTATGTTACAAGTTACGACATGCCTTTAAAAAGTACTATAGCCATGCTTATTACAACAGCATACTAATATGAGAGCAAGGAGTCAGAAAGAATGTGTAAATAAACGGACAATGCGTGCCCACCAATCTGGGTCAGACTGGGTGCACTTTTGATACAAGTTGTCGCTTTAAACACAAGTCTATAGTTGCTACCGTGTCTCACATCTTTTGGCCTGATGGTTACCAAGAGGCGTAAAAAGCTGTGCAGGAACCCTACATTGTATAGGCTATGCACGTATGTTTATGTTTATGTGTATATTTTTGTGTATATGTATGTACATATATATGACGGAATATTTCAACTGTTTACCGTGTATTAGTCAAGAGGTGAGCAGTAGCTCCTGTTCATATAATTCTAAAGTGATTGTGTGGAAAGTCCCTGTGAAGAAATAAACTTCTCCTCACCTTAGAAATGTAAATGGAATATATTCAGGAGTGGTGCCTTCTTGGAATTTAACAAAGTTCCGAATTAAGAAATAGTTACACTTGTGTAGGACATTAATTTTTCTGTTTGTTGTCAATGGCCTGAACCGTCTTTAAAGTGTAATTTCAGGGTAGAATTACAAGACAATATATTTATTAAAACCAAATCACCCTGTAACAAAAAGCAGTGATCACAGTTTGGCACAAAGTTCAGTGGCTTTCCCCAAATTAAAGGGAAACAACTAAGAAGGTAATTTGAGTAGTACAAGAATGACATCACAAATTATCGAGCAATCTATCATTTTAAATTGAGTGAATAAGCTTCAGTATTTTATATCTCAGCTCATCTGGAATGTCCTGAGAAGATGGGAGTTGTACTGTTTGCCGATGCAATTGTCAAACTTTGTAACATATGTTTTCAGACTCCACGCGACAGCCTAGTGTGGAAGCTATCCATGCTTCCTCCCTTGATATATCGTATTTACAAGACTTTGGGATTTCTACCTCTGGTGACCTGACATGACCTCTGTTCTTCACCAGTACAGTAGGGTTTTTCCTCTCGATATGATAAATTCACATATCAAGGATGAAAAGTATCAATCATTCTTATCTTGAGATATCGTATTTAAGAGCTAGGCGTCACAAACAAACTCACACATACACCCACACACACAAACACACCCACGCTATCGTGATTGCAGAAATTTCATTTGCCTTTGGCATTTTTTCCAGTTGTGGCTCATTTTAGCAAGGAATCAAAAAGTATTGACATAACTGTATACAACAACAGCTTTTTCAGTATCGTGCAACAACACGACTTTGGAGACCAGCAGGCCAGTACCAATTGTGCTCTTTGCTTTAGCCATTGATCGAATTTCCTTCCAAAACTACTCGCAGTCTACCTTACATGTAAAGTACATTGGAAGAATTGTGTATTTGAACTCGTTTAAAAAGTTTAGTTTTATAAAGATATGACTGTGGGGGAGAACTACGATTTAAAAATATGAAAGTATGGAGGGTTTTCTTGGGCTTCACAATTGGCTAATGTAAATTATAATCAGTGTTCTAGAGAGTTTATTTATATACTATCCATGGAAGTCCAATATATGACGTCCATTGTTTTCTTCTAACATGTCGTAGGAGTCAACTCTCAGGAACAATGTAACGTCACTAGCGCACAGAGTCTATATGGACTGGGTCTTGCTTGTTATGAAAGTAAGCTCATTGTAAATCGTAAGTTGTCCCCTCTCTTTGATGCTACAGAAGGTGCGATTCCTGCGGCGGGAAACGCGTTTCCCGCAAAACAGAGGGTTCATACTGCAGCGGGAAAACGCAACGGTTCCCGCAGCGTGCTTTTGATAGTCACTTGTAAAATAGCCTACCCCTACGCCAAAAATATATCAATAATTAAAAAAAGGGAATGTAAACTGTGTTTTGGTAAACAAAATTCACAAATCAACAACTGTTTAGTGAAATGAGAAGGGGAAGAGACGACATACATACTATTTGTAATGAAAATGCAGTTTTTATTGTGTAATTTTTTGTTTCGTCGCGCAATCTTCGACAGTACTAAGAAAAGATAATTGTTACTGTGTACGCCTTTCTCCTCATTAGACAGCTTTCGTACAATATTTATATCAAAGTTTATTTTTGCAAAGGCCTACTTAACTACTCAATGCCATTTTAAGATAGTGAAATACTTCATTCTTATACTCGCAGTTTTGTGAATACCCCATAGGTTTTTCAAGGTTGTACCTTTGGCCCCTGTATTCAGTGGCGCACAATGGATTTCTCTCAAGGGGGGACCATGCAGCATGTTGCGTGATCGCCGGCCCGGAGGAGGGGTCTAAGGGGAGGTTTCCCCCTCCCTTTTGGAAATTTTTGAAAAACTAGGTGTCCTTACGTGCAATCTGGTGCAACATATGCTATCTTTTGAAGTAAAATTTGCGTTGCAAAATTACGTTTTTTTAAGAATCTAAAAAAAAATTGGCATACGTGAGGGGGCATGGCCCAACGCCCCCCCCCGCGTACGCCACTGCCTGTATTTGCTTCTAAATCCGTACCCATCAACGTGATTGAAATAATTTTGTCACAAAAAATTCGGAATTTTCTCTCAACTTCGACTCTCAAACATTAAACTCGCCAACATCCTTCTCTGGCATCATGCTCTGCAGTCTGCACAGCACAACAATGAAAAATCCAAACACCTGTTGTCAGGAACGCTATTGTATGGCGAGCTACCATTGTTCTCCTAACAAAAATCGCACGATTCCCGCTTTGAATCAATCTAAGGTCGATCGATGCCTGAATCGTGGATTCCCGCAAAACGCTTTTCACAACGCGATTTTGGTGTGACCGATTCCATAGTAATACGTACAAAGCCGTTTGCTTTGCGATTCCCGTCCTGCAAAACGCAGTAGATTTCGATTTTGGTGTGAACGTACCTTAAAGATGCGGGCACACCAAAATCGCTGTTCCTGCTGCGGAAACGCTCAGCAGACGGTTCAGACAGATGGGGGAAACGCTACGGTTCCCGCTGCGAGTTTTCCATACCCACTGGTCGAATAGCCGACGCCGAAGATGATGTGGGAGTTTTGTTGGCTCTTTTTGTAGGCCTATATGCACGGGTCAAAAATAAACAAAAACGAAATTTAGATTTCTGTTCCAAATTACCAAATCCACAACTATTCTGTGAAAAAGGAAGTAAAGGAGATGACATGGCATTTGTAATAAAATATAAAAACCATGCAAAGTCTTTAAAACTTGATTTTTCGGCGCTCGTCGACGTAACGCGCTCTTCGTAAGTTAGGCAAAGAAAATTGTATATGTAGCCTTTCATTTCCTCGAACAGCTTGAATACACTTGCTATTTCAAAGGCCCTTGCATTTGTAGGCCTATATGCCTTAAGGCCTATTTAACTGTTCAATGCAATTTTAAGATACTGAAATACTGCATTCTAATGCTTGCAATTTTGTGAACACCCCAGAGCCTCTTGAAGCTTCTACCCTGTATTTGCCTCTGTCGGACCCATCAACGTCATCTAATTACGGGACGTAGAGCCAACTCTTTGGGGTGTAAATCTTTTCCCTGAACCCTCTTCCCCAGTAACAAAATCCTTGATGCATGATATTAGGGTGATAACTTACGCTCTGCCAGTAAAAAATACTTCGTAATTGCGGCCGAAGGTCCAAGTGTTGGAACTGTATTCTAAACTTTTTTATGTTAGCTGAAAGCTTCGAAGGAGCTTCAATAAGTGTTTTGGTAGAATTATCTCTCAAAATAATATCAGCAATGAAAATGATTTGATTTTGGCTCCAAAATCGGTCACTTTGCAAAAACGCGTAACAAATCATACTGAGTAGCCTAATCAATTTGAACACCTGAAATCGAAATTCGTTTTGCTATTGCATTTATCGCACGTAACTCCTAAAAATTATTGCGTTCGTTATAAGATCTTAATATTCATACAAATTCGTATTTTTCTCTCAGTTTCGATGATCAAAAAATTAAACTCTGCTGCATCCTTCTTAGTCATTATGCTTTGCAGTCTGCAATACACCAATGAAAAATCCATACATCTGCTTTGGCGTCATTAGTTTTTCACAACGCGAGTTCCGTGTGAACGGTTAAAAAATACGCACAAGCTATGTGAATATTTTTTTTACTTATGTGAGCCTAATGGAGTGCTTTTTCAGGTTCTGCTTACATGTAACACTGCGTCTGTTACTACATTTAAAGTGTACCATATAAACGGGTCGTAAATGCGCATTTCTTTCTATTTCATTTCATTAATTTTCATAATGTAATATACTACAATGTGACACTAAAATATACAAAAAGTGGTGGAGGAAGCCTAAAAAGTACTAGAAAAACTAAACAAGCTACCTTTTACAAAAATTATCAAAAAGGCTAATAAAAAGCAAGAAACTATAACATAGACCAAGTATCTACCCCCAACCAACCAACAGGACTAAACTAAGTTATGTGAATTAGATGCCTAGGCCTAGTCTATTCAATCAGGCCCACACATCAAATCTGAGATAAACAAATTTGAGACAATTAAATGTAAATGTCTTCACATTTTACAGTTCGCGTTTCGCAATCACACATGGTGGATAGTTGTCTCATCATTACTTTAAGGACAGCTTGAATGCAATTACGGTTCCAAAGTTCACCAAACAACCCTCAAGGCCAGTGGCATACCAAGAGGTCGATCCGCCCTATGGGCGGTGCCGTGCTATATCCCAGGGGTAAATAAATAGATGGAACTTAGTTGTCATATCATCTATCATCAGTTGAAAACTTTGCTAAAAGTGACACCATTTGTATTCAGCCACGGTGACCTTACATCTGCTAAAACCCTTCAACCTTAGATCCCTCCCTAGCTGACGATCGTTGCAAGGGATGACTAAAATTGATCCGCCTCCGGGGGTAGCCAGCTATCCTGGGTAGACTACCGTAGAAGGGTAGAGAGGACCACAGATAGGTGGACCGGTCTATTCTAAAGTACGGTATGCAATCCTGTAAATATCCTAGAAATCCCGGAGTTTATTCCCTGTTCTTCCACTGGACGTTGCCCTGGACCCCAATAGTGGCCCTACCACGGTATCCTGGACAGTTACACACCCCTTGGGTGGAGCAAGGTCTTGGAACTAAGGTATGCGATTTGAACGTGACCCTCCTAACAAATATTTGTCCCAAAAAATAAAGAAACCTGCCTTAGAATAAGAAAGCCTTTACTTTCGTTTTAGTTATCCCGTGACGGTGAGCTTAATAAAACCTTCATTCTCTCCGTACGCTATCTTTTATAACACCTTGTTGGTCGGTTTGTCTCTATGGTTTTTCAGAGTTGTAGAGTTCTCAGGTGTAAAACTAAGAACAATATTAAAGTCATGAAATTTTCATAGTCTCAGAGATGTCTTTAACGCAAAATCAAACAATGTTATGCATTCTATAAAATGAATGGGTTTATTTGCCCTAAGAAGGGTAAATCGAATCCCGCACGTACTGCGACACCCAAATGGGTAATGTTACATCAGTTAAAGATGGTTAATTTCACCCACGTGTAATGTTCATTTGTGCAAAGCATCACATAGTCGTGGTACTTCGTGAAATCAAAATGTACACAACATGTGGGTTCCATTAGCCTTATTTCCTGGTGTTTAAAAACCCATTGGGAGTGTCCCGGTGCGAAATATACATTTACCCTTTTAGGGTAAATAAACCAATCTTGTAAAAGTGTACCGGATTTCGCAATGGATTTATATTGTTTATTTCAGCCTTTTGGCCTTTTCCTCCGACCCGTCATTTACTCTTATATAATGCTTACTCTTATGTAGGTCTAACACTTACTTACATAATAATGTGACTATTCAACCAAAAAGGAACCACTGAACCTGACTACATATTCAAAGTTTTTGTTCTAAAACATCACAAAACAATAGAAAACAATACAGACACGTGTACTACAAAATGGTTCACGAAACCACAGCCAGTGTTCAAGATGATCATCTTGAACGCTTATACATCTTGAACGCTTATATTACACAAGGTAAATGAAATTTCTAACTTTCACCTATATCAGTTTTTGTTGGCAAAATACATATTTTTCTTCCAATTTCATTAGGTATGGTTTTATATACCGACTCTTTTAATGAAACTTTAAATGAAAATGCATAGAAATAAAGTCACAAAAGTGTTTTCTTTAAGTAAAGAGAACAAGTAGTCAATTTGGCAAACAGCAGTTTCTCTGATTATAATTCGAGATATTTTCCTCCTTATCAAACTACTTTGCACTCGAAGCATATTTCAAGCAAAAGTGGTATGATTTATACGTTTTATGTTGTAAAATATTCTAGTTTAAAGCAGTTTAAATTGATACATCGGGAGAAAACTTAGTCATGGGCGGTCCACATTGCCACTGTTCCAGGTTTTCGTTGTGTAAGTAGCGAATGGGTATTGGAACCCCTTGCAAAATATGTTGGTCTAATGTAATGGAATAAAATGTATATTCGGTAGGGGTATGGCCACGCCTACCTAAAAGCCACGTTCTAATCGGTCGTTGGACAAGACTTTTTGGAGAAAAACTCCAAGTTTTTGGGTGGTCTTTTTTCTGGCTAAAACGTTATCTTTGTTAGGCTAGCAAGTCCGTGCAGTGGCCTTATGTTTTTCACATTTGGGAGAGTTTTAGTTTCCTCCAGACAGGAAAATCTCACAGGCTGTTCACGGATCTTCCTTTGTTGAATTTGAGGGGGCGGTGGGTGTGCTAAATAATATGCTGCTTAAGGTTTTTAACGTGGTGCGTTCTTAGGTTTCCATTTACTCAAGTTGGAAGATCAGGAATTAAAATTTTCACGCATTTTCGACCGAATTATCAATTCCATGCTCAAATTGAATTTGCTTCCAATCGTTTGATAAGTGCTTATCTTCATCTTTTCGATCTTTGATAAGTCTGCGATCAGAGTCATCGTAATAAGAGAGAAGACCTTTAAGATACCGCCAATCATGCACATTGGCCGGACGTACCCGATCTTTTATCTTTACAAGATTAAGTAGATTCGATCTGCGATCCTTGGCTTCACTGTTACAACTAGGATTTCCACATCCACGTACTTCAGATCTACATGAGGGTCTGTTGATGTTATAAAGCTGGGAAAATATGAACGTCACCTGTAACTCTGTATGATTCTCTATGAAGTTTCTCATTTTTGTGCTGCACAATGAGCATGGTGAATAATTAATATAAACTTTCAGTGATTGTTCAGCCAAATCCTCTATTATGTGTGGAAGGTGATCAAAAAGAAAGTCTTCGGCGTGACTCTCTTGCCCCTGGCTTCTGATTACATGCAGAATATTGCTCGGTTCGTCTTTGAATATGCATTCAAATACACACATTGTCTCCTTTGGCCATTCCTGACCATGCACACCAGTCTTCATCATTTCTATGAATAGTTTTTCCGCTTCTTCCTTCCGAAGTTTACCGATTTCGTACTTCTGAATATGTTCGGTCATAGTGTACGGAAATGGGATGTACGTTTCCGTCGTTTTTTATTGCACAGCCTTAAACGAGGACGACGAGATCCACGACAAGTATAAAGGAACCTGGAGAAACGATCGGAATAAAGGTTTCTCAAGGTAACTTTCGAAAAAAATGAGTGAAGCAGGAAAAAATTATCATCTGAAATCCTTACATTAGCGGCATGAGTTCAACGAGTGCAGACAATATAGGTGTAGAAGTAATACACGTCCGCCCGGGCAAGATATATCAGAAATTTAAGAAAACCGACAAGATGAAGGATATTTATAGAAAATCTTTTTAAAGGTACTTCTGGTAATAAAGATTTTTCTAGGGCAAAATGGCTCAGTCCCATAGGACAAATGTCCCGTAAGCTTATGGTAAATAATATATCTAACTATTCTAAGGTGTAAAAAGCAGCCTGGAGTTGTAGACTAGAGTCATGCGACTAGGACAAGAGTTGAACTCGAGTCTCTATTTTTTGTAACTTGCGAATTGATTTGCAATTACTAGGAGAGACTTGCAAACTTGACTTGAACTTGTCAAACATGACTTGTTACCAACGCAAGTCATACGCTCGTCGAGCCACCCTACTGCCCTATTGCACACGAAGACTCCATTGACTATTTGCGTGAATCACCAAAAAGTATATCAAGGTCGTACTTCGGCCCCGCCTGTTGATTCTGTACTAACCTGACTGTAAGCTGTTTAAAACGCCTTTGAAATGTCAGTCTGTTTGGTTAATCAGTTAATAAAAAATAGATCACGTTTATTCTTTCCGACCAAATAGATCTGGTTTCAAATCTATTGCACTCACCCTGGCCGTACGGGGCACCCATGACGGGGCCGTTCACAGTGAGAGGAGTACAACAGGGGCAATCAGTCACCCCCAAGAGTTTTCCAAGAAACTGTTGTTTACATTAAGCTGTGTAAATTTCCGAGATATTGAAGTAAAGATTACTTAGATGTAACTTATAAGGCACGAAAAGTTCCATTTCTGGCAATATGGGACAGGTGTTTAGCAAAACGTTGTGCGGGGGGGGGGGGGGCAAATAACCACCTCTTGAGGATATTGTCCTCATATTTTTCTTTTTCTGTTATCGCTAGAAACGTCTTTAACATGCAAGTTTCAGTGCCCTTCCGGGGGGAACGATCCTAGTTGATGCTTAGTTTTCCTTATTACTTACTGTTGGATAATTTTGAGGATTCTTTTGTTCCGATGCCCCAACAACCCCTCCGTTCCGCGCCAACTGATGGTGGCGCTCCGCAAAGAAACATAACATTTTTCATAGATTGATTTTTTTTTTTGCATTAAATGAGAAATTGCAGACATGGGATCCATATTTCAAGTGTAACATGTTGTGCTCAGACCATCATATCAGTAATCACAAATTCCGCAAACTAAAACTAACAGCAAAATCAATTTCATATTGGAGTCATGGAGATGCTGGAGAGCTCGATGAGTGTCTCATCTGTGTCATGCCAAAAGATTCCGAAAAAGTAAACTGAAAAGTATTTCCCCTTGGATGACCCGTTGTATATTGAAATCTATAAAAACTAAAAACAAACTCTTCAAAACATTTTCTTAATATGCCTATTGAGAGGAACAAGACCAAATTTACTGTTTACAAAAACACTAAAATTATTAGACAGGCCAAAGAAATGCATTACCAAAATCTTTTTGATAATAATAAAGATAATTTGACCAAAACATGGCAGATTATTAAAGATATAATTGGATCTAACCAAAAGAAGAATACTACTAGTTTTTCCTTTTACATCGACAATGAAATTATATCCAATAAGAACGAAATTGCAGACGTCTTAAATAATTATTTTACTACTATTGGCCCAAATTTGGCTCACAAAATTCCTGATTATCCTTCTACCACCTTTGACCTTAAATCCAAAATTTCACATCCTTACTCTTTTTTTCTCTCACCGACAAATATCTCTGAAATAATTAGCGTGAATAATAAACTACCAAACAAAGCCGCCCCTGGTATAGATAATATTCCTGTAAGCGTACTTCAGCAAAATTGTCTCAGTATTGCCAGTCTACTGACTCACATTGTAATCCTATCTTTTGCTAATGGAATTTTCCCCAATCACCTCAGACTTGCCAGAGTCACACCTGTGTTTAAATCTGATGATCCTATGAATGTCTCTAACTATCGCCCCATTTCTGTCTTAACTTCTGTCTCCAAAATATTCGAAAGAGGAATGCATAATAAGCTTTCCCAATTTCTGGAAAAACATAAGATCCTCTCAGACAACCAATTCGGCTTCCGTAAGAACAATTCAACGTACATGGCCACACTAGATTTAATAAATTACATTTACTGGGTTTGACAATAATGAAAGTATTTTGGGTGTTTTTGTGGACTTATCTAAAGCCTTCGATACCCTAAATAACAGCATTCTTTCACGTAAACTTACTCATTATGGAATTAGAGGTGTAACCCATGATTGGTTTGTAAGTATCTGTCTAACCATGAGCAACTTGTATGTGGTAATAACTGTTCTTTATCATTTAATGCTATTACTTACGGTATACCCCAGGGGTCTATTTTAGGTCCCCTTTTATTCCTTATCTATATTAATGATCTTCCCTTTTTTCAATAAGTTAAAATTCGTACTCTTTGCAGATGATACTAGTATTTTATTTAAAACAGCCGATCCCACCTTTAATGCATCTATACCAAGCGCTGAGCTTTCTCGTGTGTCACTGGTTTAAAGCTAATAAACTTTCTCTGAATGTCAAAAAAACGCATTTCATGTTGTTTCAACCTAGTAGAAAGAAACCACCAGATTTAAGTATTTGTATTGACTCCTCCATTGTCACCCAATCCGATTCAGTACAGTTTTTAGGACTGATTATCGATCCCCAACTGACATGGAAGTACCACATCGATCTATTATGTAACAAAATCTCTAAGACTATAGGCGTCCTACATAAAATCAAGCACCTTGTATCTCGTCGTATCTTCTCATCTCTGTACAATATTCTTATTCTCCCCAACTTATCTTATTGCATTATTGCTTGGGGAAACACTTTCCAGTCATACCTTAATAGACTTAATGTCTTACAAAAAAGAGCTATTCGCTTAATTACCTCCTCTCAATATAGGGCTTACACCGCTGATCTCTTAAGAATTAAATATTTTAAATGTCTTTGACATCTACAAGCACCAGATGGGAATGTGTATGTTTAAAATTAGTCGTGAGTTATTACCTCCTTTCTTCCAGAATCACTTTCACACTAATAAAATAGTCCACAACTACTATACTAGGAAATCTGAAAACTATCATCTGTATAGAGTTAATTCTTCTGTTCATAAAAAGACCTTTGTTACCTCTGGCATTCAACTTTGGAACAACCTTGACCCTCAGCTTAAGAGCATCTCCTCACTTACCTTATTTAACAAGAAATTTAAATTTTACTTAATTGCTAAGGATTAATGTCAATGTGTCATTTTTTATTCCTTGCCGAAGGCAGGCAAGGAATCTATGCGATGATGATGTCGTGTGTGTGTATGTGTGTTTATGTGCGTATGTAACGCCTGTTTGTAAACACGATATCTCTGGAAGGGTAACTTCGAGGGATCTCATATTTGGCATGCAGATTGCCATTATTGAGTAGATAATCCCTATTGTTTTTGGTGGAGTTCAAAGGTCGTTTGGAGTCACCAGAGGTCAAATGGTAAATACCTTGGAAATTGCTTGTAAACACGATATCTCCAGAAGGATAAATGTGAGGGATCTCATAGTTAGCATGTGGATTGCCCATATCGATTAAATGATTCCTATTGTTTTTCGCAGAGGTCAAAGGTCATTTGGGGTCACCAGAGGTAAAAGCGTTATAATCTTTTAAACACTATATCTCAAGAAGGATAAATGTGAAGGATCTCATACATATCATGTAGATTGCCCATATTGAGTAGATAATCCCTTGCATTCTTTGTTGAGGTCAAAGGTCATTTGGGGTCACTAGAGGTAAAAAGGTCAAAATCTTCTAAACGCTATATCTCAACGAGGGTACCTGGAAGGGATCTCATACTTAGCATGGGTATTGCCCATATTGAGTAGATAGTCCTTTTAGTTTTAAGTGGAGGTCAAATGTCATTTGGGGTCACTAGTGGTCACAAGGTCAAAACCTTGTTAATAAGATATCTCTAGAAGGGTAATTGTAAGGATTGTCATAAACAAGTTTCAATTTCAAAATGGATTTCCAAATTCCATTTTAATTCACCATTTTTATCAAATAGGCCTGTTTTCTC